>VYZS01017952.1:0-54919 GCA_013400695.1 Neodrepanis coruscans
TGACAAACAGGTTTACAGGCAGGCTGACACACGCTGAGACCGATGCCTTTTTGGCTGAACCTCAGGCTGTTGGCTGCTGGTAGGGAAGAGCTGAGTTGGGGCAGGGGTCAATTGGCCAGGCTGGGCTGCTGAACACATCCCTCCATGGAACACAGACTGGGATGTGTTGACAGGCCAGTGCTGTCCCCAGATCACAGTGGAGGATATTCAGAAGGGAAGGGAACCAAAGGCAATGGCCAATGGTTCATAGCCAGAGGTAGAAGAAGTGAGGTGGTGCTTCACAGCAGGGAGCAGGGGATGCAAGCTAGATGAGGGTTGCTTGTCATGGATCTTTTCTCCCATGGTAATTCCTGGCATAAATTAACAACATCTACATGTATATATCCACCTGTAATGGTGCTTAAGGCTTGTGTATTGTCTCTTAGCCATGGATCTCAGGAATATCTCTTAAGAGATACAGATCACCACACGTTTGAAGTTTCAGAGTCTAGGCTAGGACAGGGACCTCCATCAAGGGTGTCCAGATAACCACAAGAACACTCACAAGTCAACAGTTCCTTCAAGGCAAAGAAACCCGATGAAAAAAGACAGGCTATGTCGAAGCCTTGTATTGATGACTACTCAAAAAATAGTTAATATCCACTGTCAGCTCCATGCTGGAAATGGGGTCTGGGCTGGATGACCTGGCTCTGCTCCTTCCTGGACAATTTTGTGCTGCTGCAGCAGGACCAAGCCTGGCCCCAGCAATGAGATGGTGCCAGGCACAGGCTGAAGGACATGTTCGAGTCTGCTGCCGAGTCTTCACTCCATGCTGAGCCTTTCATCATCCTGAATAAATCCAACTGCAAACCTGGGGGTGGGAATTCCTATGCTTGTGCCAAAATGAAGTAAATGAGAGACATTAAAGTCCAATTAAGAACTTGCTTGGCCTTAAATGCCTCATCTGTTTAAAAGGCAAGTAAAGGGGCCTGATTAATTGCATTCAGTGCCAACAAGAGGAATTATTACCCTTTTTGTACTCATTAAGGGTATCTGCTGTGGCATCTTTAATCACTAAGGCATTTAAAAGAGAGAAAGTAATTTGCTAAGACATAATGGATCCCGTGGATGAGGATCAGGACAATCGCCTATTTAGGACACACAGACATACTCTGAATTTTCACAATCAAAAAAGCACAGCAAAAATCAGTCTCTGAACCAGCAAAAAAATGCAGAGCTGCAGAGCTCTGTCTTGGTGGAGGTTATTCCCCTGCATCATCCAATGTTGTCAGGATAAAGGCTGTGCCTGTGCATCATCTGGTATGGTTGCACACAGGAACCACCAGCAAGCCATGGGCGCCCTTGCTGTCCCACTGTAGGTGAACACACTCTATCCCTGTCCTTAACAATGAGGCTTTTCCCCATTTTAGTGAGAGCCTTCAGTCTGACCAGAACCTTGGAGAACTGCTGCTAAACAAGTGACAAAGTGTCACTGCCACATGTAATCCCCGATGTCTTGTGACACGAAAGTCAGCAGCATGGGCAATGCATGCCTGCTCCAAAGAGGCAGACATCAGCACAAGCTTTATAAAATAATCTTCCAGCAATTGGGAATATGGCTACAAAGGTCTCACAGTGCATCCCAGCAGCCAAAGCAAGACACGTTCCTCTCCTGCCCACCCAGAGACAGGTACTCTGAGGGCCTCCTGACACCAACCCCACAGGCATCAGAGATTTCAGTACATCATCAGCCTTTCACTTATGTAAGTCTTCCTCAATGACTAGATTTCTTGTTCAGCCTATGACTTGGTATCATCTTCCTAGCAGCTACTAAGAACAGATCATTCCCGCATTTTTCGCAGCCTTTTATTTTTTTGAAAGCTTTTCATATTGCTTCCCCGCTCAGCTTGCTCTTTCCTAGACTAAACAATCTCAGGTCTTTTCAAGCTTTTCTCATTCCTCATGGTTTCCAGCCCTCTGACCACTCTCACTGCTCTCTCCAGACTGTTATTGGCCCATATCTTCCTCGAAATGCAGCATCCAAACCAGGAATAGCTCCAGTGATGGATTTACCAGCACTGGGAGCATGAGGAATGCTTCAGATGCCTTGCAACGCATGCAACTCCTTACATGGTCGACTGTGACGTTTGTCTTTTTCACAACCATGTGACAGCATTGACTAATGTCAAACCTGTGATTCACTAAGACATCTGTCTGCTCTGCTACTGCCAAGCCATTTCCTTCCTCTATCCATGCAGAACATTCCTGCTACCCAAAGGCTACCCTTTGCACTGTGCTGCTCTTCCTGCTTGCCCTCATGTTTTCCTCAATGGATCTTGGATGTCTTTGCAAATCAGCCTCTCCTGATGCTGCAGCTGTTGGAGAGGAACACCGCGGAAAGTACCTCCCATCTCTGTGAAATACCTATGGAGACTATTCAGCAGCTGAACCAGCACCAACTGGCCAAAGAAGATCAAGCTTCTGTTGGCCAGAAGCAGGCATGGACCAGCAGGAGCTGTGACAGTTCATGTTGTCCAACTCCAAAGAACAAAGGGAGCCCAAAGGACATCTGCTCACATGTTGACCAATGAGCCAGCAGCACTCCCAGCTTTAGCCTGACCTCCATCCTTGGGGATCACAAGCCCTCTGCTGCTCTGTTCCTGTTGGCTCCATGGAAGCATGCAGACCACAGACCCTATGAGTCTCCTCCATCGCCCTTGTAGCATCCTCCTCATTGTGGGTAACAACTTCTGTAGGAGGAAGGTCCTACTTCTGTCATCCATCTATCAATACTTTTAAGAAGGATTCAATTTGTAAGAAGAAAACACTGAACATAAAACTGGATGTTATTGGTGCTTGGCTAACAACCCAATGCTGCCCCACCCCTCTTCTTGTTATGCCATGTTTTGGGGAAATGATGTGAGCAAACACACTGATAAGGACAGCACTGATGTACGCAAATCACAAACAAGATGCTCACTTTCCTTCCACTAATTAAACCCACTTCCCCGAGCCCCTGTTAAACTGTGGCTGACAACCTGTTCTGCCAGTGAAGATCTTGTGACAAAGTGGCTGCTGCAGGACTTGGACCAAGAAGTACATAATTCCAAATTATGCTGATTTTGACAAGACAACAGAGTGGAGCAGCTTCTCCGGCCTCATCACAGGCTTTTGCACCTCCCAGAGCCGAGAAAATTTGATGCTGGGCATCACCTTCCAGCATGACCTTCATGTTAGCTCAGTTGTTAAGAGCGTGGTGTTAACAAATACCAAGGTTTGATCCCCACAGAGGCCATTCACTTAAGAGTTGGACACGATGATCTTTGTGGGTCCCTTCCAACTTAGATATTCTGTGATTCTGTGATAAAATATCTGGTGACTCCATGAGGCACTGCAGAGCAATCTTTCCTTTTGCAGAAATAAATGTGGACTCACAGAGATGACATGATTTCATCTGTAGGAAATCTTGCAAGTCCAGGAAAGCCCCCGTATCTCCTGACCTAGTCTTTGTAAGCAGATTTTGAAAGAAATCACCTTTACCACTTACCCTTTAAAAAGGCAGGTTATACACACAACCTAAAATCCACTTTCAGGGAAGGTGCAGAACTTGGATGCATAGTTTTTGTTGTGTGTTAGATGATGAGATCACTGCAAGGGCAAGAGCACTTATGGTGTCTGGAAGAAGAAGAAATGCAGGAGGCATCCATTCCCAGATCTCCAGCATAGCTGAATGGCTTTGCAAATCTTCAAGCAGCTTAAAACACATGCTGTAACACAGATCACTTCCCTGATGGCTCCCTGCAACACTGAGCAGCACGTCAGGACAGGATGCCAGTGAGTAATGTCACTGAGTGAAGAAAGATGGCACCTCAGGCCCTGCAGCCCTCAAATACCATGTTTATCACCATGCCTTGGCTCTCCTGCAGCCTCTCTCCTGCCCCTTCCCTTCCCCACTGGAGCCTGTGATATTTACTTGTAGCACAGCAACAGCAGCTCTGTTCTTGTCATCCCAAGTTTTGATGGCAGGAATGCAGGTGAGAAACTCAGCCATTCAGCAAAGAGAAGAGCACAAGATTTTGGACATAGTAATATCTCTTCCTGCCATGATCTGCTGTAAAGCTGAATAGTTTTCTTAACAGCAGGAAATGGTTCTCATACAAGCTAACCACAGCTGGGCAACTGAGGCAGCCAGTAAATACTTTCATTTTAATACAGAATTCCTGCCCAGGGCACCATGGGTCACCTGCCCCACTGTCTTCCCTTCAAACAACAACATGCATGGGTGTGTGAGAGACACTGCACGAGGAGGATGTATGCAGAGACCTGGCTGGTGGTCTATGTGCCAGCTGTGCTGTTCACTCCCAGCCTCTCCGGATCATTATCCTCAGTAAAGGAGTAAAAATGCTGGCAGGAAGAGGGGCACATGTCAGGAAGGGAAGGGCGGTGCCATTTACTCCGTAAGGTCAGAGGGGTCTGGCTGGATGGAGCAGACAGCAACAGCACAACAGTGATTGGAATTGCCAGGAACTTTCCCCACAATCATATAACAGGTCACCTTCTTCAGATCCTAAAACTAAGTGGTTCTTCTCATTCCTCACCCCACTTAACAGACCAAGGACAGAAAAGTCTTCCATGCAAAACCCAACTGCGTTTCTACTTTTTTCCCCCTACTTGGCATTGTTTCTCCAAGAGGCTTTTGCAGGGATGCAGAGAGCAGCCTGTCTTTTTCTCACCTCTGCTTGTCACAACAGGTATTTAAAAAAAGCAAACAAGAAACCCTCCTCAACGCCAAACAAACAACCATCGAAATCCCAGGTGGAAAAAAAAAACAGGGGAGGAGGAAATGAAGATAGAAGCAGGGTGGATGGTGCTGGAGGGCTGGTAATGATCCTGTCTGGAGGGCAGTGCCTAGGGCAGGCAGGCTGGCAGGGAGGGGACTGACGGATTCCCACTGCCTGGCCAGGGCAGTGCAGCCTGAGGAACTCACTGCCAACTCAGTGGTGCCTGTCCATATGCTCCACTTGCTGAGCTGGTAGCAGGTGCCCAGCATCTACACCCTACAGCAAGCACAATTTGAGCCAAAGAACCTGCCTGAAGTGCTCTATGAGTTGCAGTGATTTTTGATGCAGGGTTATAAACTTGTATCTTTGTAGTGAGGATTGTAAAATTCCTGCATTCTGAAGAGCAACATGCACCAAACCACCATGGAAAAGCAACCCTGGCTGGGACAAAACCCTTTGGTTGTGCTACAGGGCACAGCAGAGCAGGCAGCTATGCCCAAAGGCAGCCAGAGATGCAAGTGCACTGGAAAATGGCAGTTAATCCAGCTGTGATCCAGTCAGCAGGCCAGGGCAGACCAGACTCTGCTGCACAGAGGGCTTTAACAACAGGAATCACCTCCCAGTACAATGAGTACAATGATCCCTGCAGAAGGTGAGTGGTCTGAATGCAGCAGGACCAGCCTGAAGTACTTACAAGGAACAAGGAAATGGGGGTTTTAACTCGAAACTTTTCTCAGGCTTTTGTTTGGGCTTGCCAGTACAAGCTTACCCCGAGTTGCTTTGTCATAACTGCTGTTGCAATTTGAAGAGCTAAGCCATGCCCCAGGTCCTATCTGGTTTCTGATGTCACTCCATACTCCCTGAGCCCTCAGACAGCCTTATGGTAGAGACCCCTACATGAACACTGATGTTCACAGCTTCTTTCCATCTGCAGAGTCTTTGACACTGGCTCTGCTGAGCTGAGGAGGTAATCCATGATCACAGCTAAAGCATGCCAGTGTTCAAATAAGGAACATGTCAGACACAGACAGAAAAGAAGGTGCAACCTCTCTAGAATAGAGTGATAGCTCTCCTTCCCACAGCCAGGTTCTTTGTGGAAGTTTAAGATGGGCAGCCAGATCACTCCACCCCGGCAGCCCAGCAATTGAAGCCTGGCTGAGATGATGTGGTTTCCTTCAGCGTGGAGAGGCAAGGGCAGATGCAACAGAATAAAAGCTCATGTGATCCTGCCTTGGTGAGGGCTGCTGCAGGCAGCAGCACAGCTTACCATGGGCACAGCTGATTCTGGATGTATTTGTCTAAATATAGTCAGTGGGGGAACAGAGATTTGTCACAGGGGAAAAAACCATGTCACTCCCACCTCCCAGTGAGCAACAGCCCACTGAAGGGCAATGCTCTGGTATTCCAGCTACTGGCTTATTGCTGGATTTGTTATTAATCCAGCACAGTGAGTTTCGGTGTGACTTTGTAAGTTGTGCAATGCTGCTCTGGTAGAGTGCACCTCGCCCTCAGGAGGGAAATAAACATCATGGAACTGGATTATGAACAGCAAAACCGACATGGCAGATCGTTGAAGGGGCTTGAAGAGCATCACACCATGGGCTGCCAGTCAGATCCCAGTCAGTGACTTCTTTTCTGGTGCAGTCTCCAAGATATAGAAATACTTCATCATCTCTGTGTCTGCGATTGTACTGGAAAAGCCTTTCCTAAGTGCAAGGCTGGAAAAAGAGACCTAAGCACTGCCCTGCTCTAAAACAGGACACCTTATTTTCTAGTCCGCTTCCCAAACTCGGGGACAACCCAGGTGTAAATACACATAATCCCGCAGTAGAGTTATTCCAGGAATAAAACCAGTGTTGTGTCTCCAAGCTGGGTCAAAGTTGCTCAGCAAGTGAGAGATGGGATGCTCCAGCTCACGAATGGCAGAGAGCAGCAGGAATAACACAGGTGCACAGCCCTGCCAGAGCTGGCCTTTCCTCAGGCAAGTCTCATTCCATGGCATCTAAGTCTGCACCCACCTCTCTGCAGGGCCTGGAGTCTCACTTTACATGCTCTGTAGGACATGCTCATCAAAAAGCACATCAGTTCTCGGGGAGTTGGCTGGCTCAGGCAGAGCTCCTGACCTGCAGGCTCCCTTATCAGCAGGAAGGGCTCATTAGCCATCGGACAGGGTTTCCTGCTCAGGACCAAACCCTTTGTGAAGGGACTGCTGCCATGGAGAACCCACTTCCTAACAGCAAGAGGAAGTAAAATATTTTCCTTGGGCCTCTGAGACAGAGTTGCTATGGGGTGGATATCAACAAAATAAAGTTGCACTTGTGGAGCTGGGCAGTGCTCACCATGCACGGGCTGTTACTGTAGATTAAAGGTATCCCCAGCAGCATCACTGTCTGCCCCCAGAGCCAGGGACAATTCAGAGCAGCATAAGGCCTCTCTGTACCACTGCAACTGCAGCTGCCCTCTGGGCTGTACTGGCAGAACTATTTTAGCAAAAACAAAATCTCGCACCCTCCTAATCAGTGTGACATTGTGCGGAGCCCAGGGCTCGCTCTGGCTCCCCTCCAGCTCGGAGCACAGACAGAGGCTGTTCCAGCAGCAGACTCTCCTAATGCACTTGCAGCAGGCCAGCCAATTACATTACAATATCTGTGTATGGAGCTCAACAGGAGCTTAATTGAAAGAGCTGTAGCATTCAAATGACTTCTGATACTATGAAGACGTTAACGACTCCAGCCCAGCACTAACCAGCCCTGTCTGATACTCGGCTGGTAAGGACCTGCAACTCAGGGCTTGGTCTACAGCCAAAGCTACACCCCTGTCAGCACACACAGCACCGCAGCTGCAGCCAAATGCTGATGGAATTGCCCCTTCCCAGCTGGAAGCTGCAGTCACTCCTCACGTGAGCTCTCCTCCACCCAAGGCATCCACACAATACAAACCAGACTTGCTCCTGCCACTGAAGGACTGCATACATGCACCAAAACTCCTCAAACTGTTCCCACATGGACTGACTTTAATCTGCAAAGCACTGCTTACATTAATTAATTTTATTGAAAAATATCATGCATGCCCTTTATACGTATTTTACATTGCTCTTAAGTTCTGCAAATGTTTAGGGATAATAAATGTGTCAGTTTTAGATGGATTTTGCTACACCAGCACAGAACCAGT
The DNA here is from genome assembly GCA_013400695.1 of Neodrepanis coruscans. NCBI lineage: Eukaryota > Metazoa > Chordata > Aves > Passeriformes > Philepittidae > Neodrepanis > Neodrepanis coruscans. Next base: position 7,932 of record VYZS01017952.1, read on the forward strand.
GTACCTACCCACTCCACGGTGCTGGGCTGGATTTAATTTGGTATCTTAGTGCTGCCACTGTGAGTGGCAAGAAAAGCTTTTTATAAAGCTCTAACTGTCCACACTGTGTATGTGCATCACGGGGGAAGGTGTCCTGCTTCTACCATTCTCATTTCTGATCCAACACACAGAAATCAGCAAAAATACACACATACACAAGTTGCCAGTGAGCTTACACCCCTACATGGGTGTGAGGCATCTCACACCCCAAGAGCAGGTAAGAGTAAAAAATAAAAGTGAGGGCATGATGCATTTGGTATCCAGGTCCAACAGGTTGATCTCAAAGCTGCCAGAAGCTACTGCAGGTCAGTTTCCAGCATACAGCACATCTGCTGGGCTATAAGCTGGGTGACACACTGGAGCATTTTAGAGTAACACCCTGTATTACGCCCATATTTAGCCATGGAAGTAAGTGTGACTTTACTTTTAAACACTTGGAGCTCTCACTGACTTCACTGGGTTCGGTTGAAACGTTTCAAATAAAACAATAACGACCACAGCTCTGGGCTGGGATCAAGCACAGGCCATTTTTATCTTAAAAGGCATTTGTTTGAGAACATTGAGAGCTGCTAGAACCAACAGCACTAAAGTTATTTCACTGTGCAACCTTAAAACCTTTGTCTGCAAAATGACATGGATTAATTGGTGACCAATCCTTAAAAAAAGAATAGTTAGAAAAAAATTGCTGGCAAACAGAGGAGAAATTCTTCCTCTCCTCAGTCTCACTCCTTCCTCCTTTGTCTAACAGCAGATCTTTTGTTCAAGATTTCAGCTGCAAGCAGCTCCAAGGTACGTGGGGAATGTCTTGGTTATGACAGGCCCTCCAGACTAGTGCACAGACTTGGTTTTAATCGCAGAGAAACTGCTCCAAATCAGGCCTAAGAAGTCCTGCTAATGGAATTGTTCCAGTGCTAAAGGGATTTCAAAGTGAATGAGTGCGGATGGTGGAGCAGCTGGTGCAACTCCCAGGTTGCTCTTCACAGCACAGTGTGCCGTGCAAGGAGGATCTAAACACCCCGACCATCCTACCCTTGCAAAAACGCCAGTGGCCCCCCAGCAATGCAGAGCCCCTGGCTGTGTCTCCGTGACTCACAGACAGCCCCAGAGTTTAGTCCTGGTTAGCTTCCCATTGTATCAGATCAATGCCAGGCTTTGACTAAAATGAGAGAAAGGCACGACAGAGGTAGGGGGGAACCCTCCCTCCCTGCTGAGCAATTAATCTGACAGCTTTAAGAATAGGTCTGATTAAAACAAGTACATCACCTTCCATTGGTAAATGTTCACAAAGCTCAGCAGCCTAGGAGAGGGGAAAGTTCCCAGGAAATTAAGTGAGGGTGAAGGAGAGTCAGGGCTCCATAATACAAATGCATCACCACAACAAGCAGCGAGCCAGAGCCCAGTGGAGCGGCTGCTTTGCAGTGTTGAGCAAGTTAATCAATACCATGAATATAATCTATTATCTTCCAGGGGAAAGCCTGGCCTGGCAGCACGTGGGACTGTGGGGGACAATAAATGTTTGTGCACTGCTACAAGCAGTCATAAAACAAAAATGAGGGTTTGATCACATTTAATTGCTTTTGGAAAGGGCAACATCACTGGGGGACCCATCACAATTATCACCCCCTGTTCCAGCCCAGATTAAGAGCTGGTCCAATAATCCAGATCAAAGAGGGTATTTCAGAGGGTAAGAAAATGAGGGAAATACCCTCATTTATAGCTTTAAAGATGTTTCCCATATAAAACATGAAGTCCAACCCATAAGACAACAGGCAATAAGAAGTCAACTGATGAAAGGATGTGCTTTTCTTCTCAAGAACAACTTTCAAAGGCTGCAGAAGAAACTCAGTAACAAAACAGAGGACAGTACAGAGAGTATGTATGTAAGAGGAGAAATTAAAATTATCCTCTGTTTTTTTCCAGGGCTTGACTGAAGAGTTTTAAATGCCTGAGGCTGGCAAGGCCACCTCCCAGTGCCTTTCAGCTTTGGCAGCAGTCACTCAGAAGAGCTGCCCTTCCTCTTCCCAGGGACCCACCTCACTGGAAATAGATTTCAAGTTCCCAGAGGAAGAAAATGGAAACAGCTGACTTCTCCAAGCCACAAGCTCAGTTGTCACCTTCCAGATGAGGCAGGCAGAGGGATAAGTGCAAGGTTTCCCTTCCGCCCACACAAAGTGGGAGGCTCCCAAATAGATTCCACAGCTAACATCCGCCTACCAAAATCTGCTCAGAAAGCCAAAGCTCTCACTAAACATGAGCACTGCAACCCATCACGGCTCCCACTGCCTCCATCAGCCTCATGCAGAGAGGGGTGGCAGGGCCATGGTTTCATGACACATCATCTCTGGAATTTGCTGGTGAGTGTCCCACAGCCTCTGCTTGGTACCAGGCCAAAGCTGTTTCTCAAATCTTGCATGACCTACCAGCTGCTGAGGGCAAAACACCAAGGCACACATCACCCTGAGAGGAGATGATCAGCAGGCTCCTAATGAATGAACAGACAAATGCTTCACAAAACTCACTCCATACTCTTCATTGGATGGCGCAGGTTCAGCTCCCTGGCTCTCCTAGACAGCCTGCATGACCCTGGGAAGGCTGTTTAGTCCTCTTAAAGCAAGAGGCAGAGAGCTATGCAGGAGCACTGAGCAAAGCAGGCAGGCTGCCAGCTGAGGATTCAGACTCCTTCAGGGAACTGTAACAGTTACGCAGTAAACGCATTAACCATGGGAACAGCTTCCCAAAGGATGTGGTGGATCCCAAATTGTAAGTCTTTCCATTGTAAGTGGATGCCTCTTTCAGAAATGCAGGCTGTAGTTCAACCACAAATGCTCGCAGGGAGCTCTCAGGAAAATGCCACGACCCCAGAGACCACAACCAGCACCCGAGCAGCCACTTCAGACCCTCACGCAACAAACCTACGAAATTCCTGCCCTTTGACTGTGCCATGGCAACTCAAAATGATTCTTGGCTATGCTCCTTTTCCAAGTCTCTGTCCAGCCAAATTTTCAGCTGTTTCTGTGATCTGCTCCAGGACAGCTAAATTCCCTTTGACTCAGCCCACTGAGCAATTCTCTAAACCATGTCATCCCCTCTAGCTGGTTTTGTTTCCTTGTCTTGTAATTACAAATCAGATCTCCTAGTGAAAGTTTCTCTGTCTCACTGCTTGAGATTCTGTTCCCCCAGCACCAATTTCTTGGAGAAACTCCCAGAGAGGGACTAGTGAAAGCCTTCACAGCATGCAGTACCCAAAGATCCACGCTGCTGGAGTCAGGTCCTTCACCATTCTGTCTATTCTTGGTTCCTGCAGAGCATTCCTCAGCACTCACAGCATAATTTATTTTCTTTAAATTCATCTGTGGCAACTACATCAAGGGTCAAAGCTGTCACACTCTGTGTGCCTCAGGACACCCCAACACAGATAATGCAGTGTGCAGCACCCAGTGACATCTGTATTCTGAGCCCTCTTCTACCAAACCAGATGCCTCAAGCTGATCAAAACATTTGGTGGTTTCCAGTAGAGAATCTTCTTGTGAACAATTCTGATGCATTTCAGAGGCTACTGTTAGCAAAAGAGGGTGGAAAATACACTTGAAGGGAGGAAAGAAGAGGAGGAGCCCCTCTCCTGATTCCAAACCATGCTACAGGACTCTCCAGCACCAGGACCAAGCTCTACAAATAGCCAGGTATAAGGAGGTCATGCTGAACATCCCAGGAGACCAGCAAGAAGCAGGAAACGTTCTGCATGAACCAAAAAAATTCTCTTATCTGCCTCAATCACAGTAGTATTTGGACAAAGTGTTCTTGCCTGTATCTGGACTGTGATCTGATGTTTCAGCAGGGCTGCTCTCAGGTCTCCAGCAACACTCGGCTGATCCACATACCTTGTACCATGTACCTTGGTGGAAAGGACAGTTGTATCATACATAAAGTTCCTCATTTATTATCTCTTGGCTTCTGAGTTTCTAGTTTTCTTCAAGGTCTATAATCAGGGATTTGAGGAGTTTATTTATACCCAATAATAAGTCATAGCCTCCTCCACAATATCTATGCTACAGCGCTTTTCCTTCTGAGACTCTTCCATTTCCTTCCATTCACCAACGTAAACCATCTCCGTAAGCAGAGAAGCCCAAGTAGGTAAAGCCTTGCCAAGAGAAGAAACTCTCCCATTATTCTCATCCAAGAAAGTGGCACAAAGCAAAAAAGACCAGAAGGGATGGCTCACATCCCTGGGTCACGGCAGAGAGCTGGAAAAGGCTCATCTCCAGGAGGACAGAATGCCAGCATTTCTCTTTTTAACTTAGCCAGCAGCTGCAGAATTTAAGCTTTATTAAAAGCCTATTTTGCCCTTGCTGTTGCAAAGGAAATTGACTGCCTCTTTTCCCCTCACAAATAAAAGGCCAAAGTCTGCAGACAGACATCCTGTAATGTCACCTTAGAAAGAGGTGGCAACTTGACTCATCTCAGAGGAACATGCACAGAGCAGCTTTACTTCAGGTTACAACAGAAATACACTGCTCCCATGGCTGAGCCTTGCTTTGAGGTTTTATTCTGAGCAATCCAACAACCTTTCAATATTCTTTGATTAAAAGTGTCTGGAGCAAAAAAGGAAGAGACAGACAGGAAAAACAGGCAGACTGTATTTTGAGGCTGCACTCATTTCACAGTCTTCCACTTTGTTTGCAGCACTACTGCATGCAGAAGTCCTCTCTCCTACAAACACATGCTGTGTGATAGGTCAGAAAGACCCCATTTAAACAGCCTTCCAATGATATATTTTAGTGTAACACAAACAAGAGGTTGCTTTATTTGTCAGGTCATAACAAGTTGAGCTGGAGAGCTCTGAACTAGATACCATTTTCTAAATATTGTTCTCCAATGGCTATTCTAAGCCTACCTCAATTTATACATTAATCTGCTGGATCAGTAATTTAGGCTATTGGCTAGCATTTACAAGTGCACATTTCTGGGAAGGCTGAAAATGTGCTTGTGATTTACAAAATTACTGCGAGGTCTCAAGTGCATTATTTGTCAGAGGCAGGTGTTCGGGGTTAGACACTTTCTCCCTTCTCTTCCCACATCCAGGTTTAATATCAGCAATGAAATACCAACTGCTCCTGCAGCATTTACTCTAAAACAGCAGAGCAAGTGAGAGTCTTTCCCCCCTTCCCATTTCTATTAAGGCTTTAATATGATGTATATCAACCAGTTGGGGTGGGGGGAAACGGGACTGGAAAGCATCCCAGTAATCTGTGCCCTCCCCAGGCCCTGGGGAGAGTACCCCAGGCATGCCATGACAAGGAACATTCCTCCCCTGCATCCGTGCTTGTGGAGGAGGACAGTGCCAGGGGCTGGCCCAGCTGAACAAAAGAGAGATTTGAAGAGTGAAAGGGTCAGTCCGCCTGTTTTCAGATAGCCCCTCCTTTTCCCCACCCCTTTCTGACTCTGACCCCAAGCTGCTGCTGTCTTTCAGGCCTGGGTTGGGATTCCCTCTGGAGTATGTCAGCAGAGCTCTTTAAAATGGCAGTGGCAATCCTCACTAAGCAATGGGTCTAACCATTCTTCCTCAAACACTGGGTGCATGGCCTTCAAAACCCTTCCAGAGTCTGCAGTGTCTGCAGAGCAGGCAGTGAGCGTTGCTTCAGCTGGCTCTCAGCATAGACCAGTTTCATAACACAAAAGGAAGCTTGAATACCTCAGGGCTCAGATTTTTTCCAAACAGGGTAAACACACGCAAACACACACTATTTGCATGCACAGCAACTGGGACAAAGGCTCTGTGGTCAGGTAGGTGTCTAACCGGTGGTCTGGGCATGCGGTAACATGTGTGCAATCCTAGAAATCTTGAGCTCTAAGAGACTTATCTCTAGACTGACTGTCTTGATTCCAAGTCTTGCTTTGAGATGAAAAAGCATCCTTTGTTGTTTGGAATATTACCATTTCAGAAAAAAACACCCCCACCCTTTCTAAGGCCCCCACCCCAAAGGTTTGGTTGATAACCCAAAACATTGGCGCCTCAACAGAAGGTCAAAGCCCTCCCGTCATTAGGCAGATTATATTTAAGAGTTCTATGTGCAGCTGATCAGAGGCTTATTCCTTAAAGGATTGAAATGGCAAGCCAGTGCACCTCAGCAAGCAATCTTGTTTAATAGTCAATTAGCAGAGACGTGCTCTTCTGAGCTAAAGATCACTGTAGACAAAAAAAAACCACACCACCATCAGCTTTCCTCCACTTCTGCTATTAAATCAAGCCAGATGATCTGCTTTTTCTTTAACTAGTAAGACAGGGATGCACCTAAAAGTCACCCAGCAGTTTTATCCCAACCAGGACAGTAATACTCTTGATAATACACAATTTTTTTAGACTAGAGGGGGGCTGTATAGAGTCAGAAAGCCAAAACAAAATCCCAAACTTTTTCAATGCAAAGTCTTGTCTCTGAGCATAGAATTAAACCAGTGCAAGATACATTCCTCCAGCAGCGATTCCCCTTGCAGCTCCTAACACCTAAACCCCACATACATTGCCATACATCTGGGAGGAGGAAAGAGCTAACTAAAGGCAGATTTGCATAGTGTTGATATATTAGTACCCGCCAAACTACAGCGAGGGCAGGCCACCTACATCCAACCACATGTTAGTAACAAGTAGTGCTGTGAACCAGAGCACACACCCAAATTTCACAGGCACAGGGACATGAGTGTAACCAAGAGCACATGGGAGCTCTTCTCTAGAGCTGCCAACCCCAGTGTTCAAAAACCATAAGTCAGCCTCCACACCCCCTCCAGTCGATGTTAGTTTAAAAGCTAGGCATTGCAAAAAAAGAAGAAAATCAGAAGTAGCATTAATTTGCCTCCTAGCTTCCTATGTTAGGGTAAGCCAGCCAGAGTGGATGTCCTTGCCTTCCAGCCATTAGATGAAGAAACTTTCTTTTCCCTGCTCCAAAGCTGAAGTTCTTACCTGATTGCTTTCCCCCAGGACTTGACCATTAAAAGGAAAACTTGCCAAGTATTTGAAGACTTGGCAGCTCATTTAAAGCTGCCATCATCCCCTCTCGAAATCAATCAAATGTGACACTGCCTCACTTGATTTGCAACAGGAGGTTTGTGCTTGTTGGTTGAGAATAGAGCAGAGCTGTGGTCCACAACCCAGCCTGGAGAGTCTGATGGAAAGGTTTATGCCATGAAATCTTCACCAAGTCCCTTTTTCAAGAGTTTCAGCGGAAGTCTAAAGGTTTAAACTACTCATGGACTCTGAATAACCATGTTGTGACCACAGAGCCCTCTAAAATCTTCTGTGCTGGAGGAGGTGTAGAAAAATGGCGTCCTCTAAGTGCAATCCTCTAGTGCAATCCTCTAAGCAGCAGCAAAAGCAGGGTACGAAACCAACCCTTCAGCATCAACAGAACAGAACAGAAACCACAGAGGTTTCAGAAAAACACTCCAGTGACCCAATGTGAACAACTCATGGACACAGCAGAGATCAAGAGGAAAGGGTCTGCAGATCAAATTAGGGTTTCTCCTCACTTGTGGGTTACCACAAACGCCTCTGCAGGCTCACACCTACCCCAGGGACTACGATTTACACTCCTGCACTGAAGAACTGGGAGAACATGAAGATGCCCAAAGACCTGTAGCCAGCCTGGTGACAGTGTGCTAAGAGAAATCAAAGCTTACTTTCTGCTCTTATCATTGCCATGTTGTATCTGCAGAGAGAAAAAAAGCAAAGCAAGACTGCCTGAATGCCCTTTCACAGCAGTAGAGTTAAACAAGGCTAATTCTGGCAGAAGACTGGAGTGAAGCTGCCACTAGAGACAATCACTTTTCACAGTATACCTTTGCCTGAATGTGGAACAAGAAGAATAAATTCTGACAGAATTAAAACTGACAGCTTTTGCCATTTAAATATATGCCTAAAGGCACCACTCAGAAGTAGGATTCTTAGGTTATGAACAAAAAAACCCTTCAGTTTTCTTCTCCCTCACAGCAAAATCCTACAGGAACATCTCCCAGGTGAGGTTATGCTTACCTGAGCAGACCTGCTATGCTCAACTCCATGGAGAATGGAGCAGATGGGAATGTCTGCATGGGTACAGTCCCAAGTAGCCACTTCAGAAGGCAAGCGTTTATTTTGCCTCCTTCCTCTGCTTTGAGTTGAGGCAGAATTTCCCTGCTGGCTTCCTGACCTTGCACATTTGATTGAGATAAAGGTAGGAAGCACTAAGCATTTCTTTCAAACTCAGGAGCAGCTAGGAACTGCTGAGACACCAATACATGAGCAGAGGGACCAAAGCTACAGGTGATGCTGGTTTATACCAGCTCTGCAAGGAATGATGCTGCACTTCAGAAGAGGACAGACACAACCTCTCAGCCCTTTGCAGGCGTGAGACACAACCCTGTGACCTGGGGGAGAGAACAGCAGTACATGGACATGCAGTCACACAGCAGACTAATGAGACCCAATGTGTACTGGCTCCTAGCTATGCCCAGCTACCAGGAAAAGTCAAGCTGGTTTGGAGCACAGCAACAGTGGAACACACAGATTCACTCTGCTTCCCCAGTGCAGCACTGTGCCTGGGCTGCTTGGCACCTCCACTACCCTCCAGACACACTGCCTTTGCTTGGGGTGAAACTCCCCACATCCTCCTCACCTGCATCAAGTAATACAGAGGGTGCTGGCTCTGGTGTGCCCAGCCCTCCCCTGAACCTCCAAGTCAGAGCTTTCTATGTCCAGTCAAGCTACTAAAAAAAGCAAGTGTCCCAAGGCGTCGGTTAAGTCTGTTACACCACTCATAACTCGGTCACTGCCAAATCCTCTTTGAGAAACTCCATCACCTGTTTCAACTTGCTGATGTAAAGATGAGCAGCTGGCAGGAGGACATTAAACATGGTTCCAGGCTGCCCTCCCAAAGGTTGTGTGGGAACTGCTCACAGCTCTTCTGAGCACATGCTGGTGCCAACACAGTCTGTGCAGTACTCATGTCTGAGACTGCGCAGCTACAGCAAGGGAAGCATCTTAGTTCCTGCCACATGTGTCTGCTTTAGAGGGGACATGAAAGCTGCTGGCTTTGTTTTACACTGGCATCCATGCCTTTCACCCCCCTTCACAAAGTTTTAAATATAGACAGCTGGAAGATCTTCACTAAACTCTTTTCACTGCTTTTTTCTTTTAGTTTAGGACAAGATTAATCTGGTCCTCTCTGATTTTGCCAGGTAACTCCACAGAGAGCTCAAGGATGACTACTTTTTTGATGGAAGGGCTGGAGTACCACAAGAATGAAGAGGACCTTTTCCCAAAAAGTGTTTGATACTCAGTTGAGACAGCAAAAGCAAGAGACTACAAAAATCTTTCAATGCTTCTCACATTACACCCTCCCTTTTGTTCACATTTTAAGCATGCAAAGCCCCATGTACATAATACCCTGTACATTGCTCTGTCTCCTGCATTGCAAGCAAGGCTATGTCATGAGAACTCCAGAATGGCACATCCTTACCCATCAATTTTGGGAAATGGGGCTGGGTTGTGGTAAGCAGCAGACCAAGAGGAACATTGTTTTATTCCCTGTAGGATTTCCACATGCTTCCCTACCCCCACACCATTCAGAGGAAGCAGCAGGGAAAAGAGGAGCATGTTAGACACTTCAGTCTTTGGTCTTTTTCATATCTGCAAACACAAGTTTCTTATTAAGAGATAAAGAAAAACCCTTTCATCCTCTATGCCCCGACGTAATCTTTAAATACCTAGTGAAATATAAGTAATTGAGAGATATCTTTAGCAGCCGTGGGCTCAGTCATCCCTTTCATGTACGTAGACAGAAGCTGACTAGGACTAAGGGTTGCTTAACTTAAAACTGACATAGTGTGATCACTGTGCCTGGCAATGAATATTAAAAGCAATGACAAGATTGACATTATCTGGCTGCACTGTAGCTTCTACCTTTTTTTGCCATTTAAATGGTCCATTCCTCAGTTCTGACTGCAAGGATCTGAATCAGGAAAATACAGCTCAGGCTGATAACTTCCAGAAGTGCCTGCTAAATCCCAGCTTGTAAGGTGCCAAATTTAAAGACAACTAAAAGGGCTCAGCTTACAAAGCAACACAATTTCCTGCAAACAAACACGAATAAAAACACTCCTTGTGTGTCATGTGCTGTGCATACGTTCAAGACTTCAAAGAGGCACCCTTGATTTGTTTTTCTAGATGTAGGGCAATGCTGCTAAACCCTTCTTCACCTTCACAGCCAGCTCTGTTCTCTGAGAAGTGACTGCAGAGAGGCAGTAATGAACTGGAGCTCTCCCACATGCTCCAAGGACCATGTTAACTACATTCTGCTCCCAGTGATGACAGATGTTTCCTGAATGTGTAGAATTCATTTTTTCCCCCTAAAGAAATGTCTTAAAAGCTGCTAAGTTAACTGAATTAACTGAATGAGGGGTGGTTAAACAAGGGCGTAAGACAGAACAAGCAAGGTCCCAAAATGCTTTCTCTCTTTAAATAGGAGAAAGCATCAGTGCTTGCACAGACTTGCTCCAATGCCCAATTTATTCTCACCAGGAATATGTACCTTATTTCTAGCAGCAGCTCTTGCAGTCACTGCTTACAGCTGCTTCTCGGTGGGCTGGGTTAAAGAGCACCTCCTTCAACTGACAATTACATCTTTGTGCAAAAAGCTACAAGCTGAGGTCAAGTCATGATTCCTCCTACCCCAAAAGCTGTACCTCAGCTCTCACATTAATCAGAGGCACTACAGGATTCAACAACTTGTGTTGTATTTTGTAGTGGAGGTGGGAGCTGTTTCCAAGTAACAAGGCTAAAACCTCAGGCTGCCCAAGGTCACAGAGGATATCTCCACTGTGCAGCAGACTCAGGCACTTCTGCAGCTGCTGCCCTGAACTCCACAGAGAGCATACAAAGCCTCTTGGGGGATCCCCCCGTATGTTAAACATGGGCCAGCTGGTTTCTCTGCAGCTGCAGAACAAATCTAAGCATAGCTCTGCCTTGGGCTGACAGCCTCACTTACTCTGCAGCAAGGATGAAGGCAGTCACAGCACCACTTGGGTCTCCACAGCAGAGATTTCTCCTCCAGCTTCCAAGGTTTCTCCTCTCCGCTGTTCTCACCCCGCAGTGATGCACAAGCACTGCTGCCAGGCTGGTCCCACACTGCCATCAAGCCTCAGCACTGCTCTGAACTTACCTCTTCAGGCTGTCTCACAGTACCAATTTAATCACTATGACTCCAGAATGACAGCCTCAACTCTTGCAACCTCTTTCCCCTCTCTCTATCCTTCAAAGAAAACAGACATTTGCTATAGGTCAGCTAAGAATGGTGTTTTCATCAGCAGATATTCTCCTTGAGCACCCTGTCATCATAGTTTGTGCTCTTAAATCTCTCTAAAATTACAAGATCTTGCTGAAAGCTGACGGTCAAATGCTCACACAGCAAAATCAAGCTTGGCTAGGCCATTTTCTAAGTAGTTTTATTGTAAATGGAAAAAGGTATGAAAGCTCCACACTGGCGATAAACAAGCTGACTGTACATAATGGACATTGTTAGGTGTCTGAATAGGTCACCGAGTCAAAGGAAAGTTGAGCTCCACAATGCAGGTCTTGAGCTCTGAACACAAGCAGAAAGCATCCCTGTGCATTCACACCCCATGCATTCAGCGCAGCTGGATCTTTTTGTATTTCTCACTGTCCATTTCCTCCTGAATTTCCCTAGTTTCCTTCCATTCGTATTATGAGCCTTTGTTCTTTCTCTGCCCTCTTCCTCCTTCTATTTTGAAGTGTACAGATGGAGTCTAAGGGTGGGGAAGCAAGCAGAGTCAAAGCATGGTAGAAAAACAACTTTCACAGCAAAGTAAAAATATGATAAACTTGTTCTAGCACTGTATGGAAGAGTGACCCCTGTTGCATGAAGGAGAACCTTGCCAAACTGCAGCTACAAAGAATTCTGTATGTTAAGAAAATGAAAATAGGGCCCTTTATAGAATTAATTTCAGCCTAGTATTTGCTGGTTGTTCAACCTTTGTAAGTGAAGCTTTAAACCAAGACTCTAATCGTCCATCACGTCGGTGGGGATGTAGTGACAGGACATGGGACAATGGCTCTAAACTGAAAGAGAGGAGACTTAGGTTAGATACTAGGGGAAAATTTCTCACTGTGAGGGTGGCAAGGCTCTTGTGCAGCTTGCCCAGAGGCACTGTAAATGTCCCATCCCTGTAAGTGTTCAGGTTGGATGGGGCTTGGAGCNCAAAGCTCTTTCTCTCTCGAGCAGCAGTGGTTCTCCTCACGGGGCAGCTTGGAACTGGCTTCATGGGCATCCATGGCTGAAAGTGGGAACAACGATCCAGAAGGGACTTGGGATGTGCTGGATGCAGTTCAGGGGAATTTCTGTGGGTCTAAAAGGGCTGGAAGGACAGGACAAGGGGGAATGGCTTCCCACAGGGTTAGATGGCATAGTGGGAAGAAATCCTTCCCTGTGAGGGTGGGGAGGCCCTGGCACAGCTTGCCCAGAGGCACTGTAAATGTCCCATCCCTGTAAGTGTTCAGGTTGGATGGGGCTTGGAGCAACCCAGTCTAATGGAAAGTGTCCCTGCCCATGGCAAGAGAGTTGGACTAGAAGATCCATTTAACATCCCTTCCAGTTCTAGGATTGTAAGACTATTCTTCTTCTCATCAACAGGTTTCAAAATATCACAAGCATTTGTACAGTACAGTTATCCCAACTCTGAAGATGGCTTAACTGGGACATCCTGAGCAACCAGCCTGAGCATCCCTAAAGTCTTCCAGTACAGAAGGAAAGCATTTGCACACTGGCAACCTGGGTTTGGGTCTGATGCTGATGAGATTCTCAATTGGACTCAGACAAGTCACAACTTGCCCACTAACAAGATGAATTTTGTAAGAGGCATCTGCTGTGAAAAACAAACCCAGAGGCTGGGTCACAGATGTACAGCTCTACTGACACTGGGGAAGCCCAGACACAAAAAGCACAAGCTGAAAGAGGTACTCACATCTAAGGACAGTGCTGAAAATACCTACAGAAGTTGTCTAATTGTCACCGGCCTCACTTAGCTCTGTGTTTCACAACCAGGAGTGCTCCCCATTGAGGTCCAGGACACCCTGTGATCTTAGGGTTGCCCTGGGACCAGGGTAGGTCCTGCCCCAACAGAGCAGTGCTCAGCCCTCCTGCTCACAGCACAGACAAGCTTCATATAATGCCAGTTTTCTACTTTCTTTCCAAATATTCAAAGACAACCTGCACACATTACAACCAGCATCAGGACTTCTGCAACACTTGAGACTACCAGAGCTGTCAGCTCTTTCAGTGATAATAATCACCTGTCAAAAATGCAGATCAGATGGGAGAAGAAATAAGGATTAAAAGGGAAAGCATGCATAAGTACCTGGAGCTGTAGCCAAGGGAATCAAGAGACTGAATTCAGCTGCTTTGGTAAGTAACTTTTAAGGCAACATGTTCCTCCTCTAGTGCAGGGGCCCTGTGGTAATTCCAGAATAGTTTTGTGCTTGTGGCTTTAAATTTGCTAATAAATAGCCCATGCACTCATGTACACAATGGATATGGGGAATGGAGAAAAGAGAAAGATTTCAGAGTACAACAAGAACAGCATCTGTCACTTGCTTTAGTTGGTGTGAGAGACAGTTTCCAGGTTCTTGGACTCATGAAGAATATTTTCTGTTCCATTCCTGATGTGCTTGGCTGTGTTCTGCCAAAACCTGTTTTAAATCCATTAATGAAACTAGGCTGAGCCTGCGTAACTTCTTAATACCCCAGTGGAAAAAGGGCACTTGAGCATATTTCTGGGAATGACAGACACTCACAATTCCCATCACTGTCATGCAAAGCACTGCTCTCTAGCCAGCTTCCTCCTCAAAACCCACTTTGACCCTGGAATATCACCCCAAATTCTGACTGATTTCTTTATGGAGAACACAGGAACTTGACATAGCAACACCTTGCTGGCTCCTCCTGCATTGTTGCTGTGTTCATGTCCAGGTTCACACACACTGGTGAGATCACACTCACACACATGGATCAGGTTCTGACACCCATCTGCTCTGAGGCCATGAACATATCTGCTCCAGGTACTAAGGATAATGGGAATGGAAAGGAAGGCTTTTTTTTTCCTGTATTGCCCTGCTCTAAAGGGATCCACTCCACACCACTTCCATGCCCCCTCTTCTCGAGAGAAAGCAGTGATGCATTCCTACAGTTCCAGGCAGTGTGGAAGAGCTAGTGAGATGCTCCCAGCAGGAGCTACATTTGACAGCTCCAAAACTGATCCTGCTTCCAGGGTCTGAAACAATCCCCCGCAGAAAGCTGGTGGGTGGCTCTTTGTAGATCCAAGCACAACCTGGAAAAGTCCTGTGAGAGAGAGAAAGATCTACAGGACCACAGATAGGTCTGAAGCTGTAAAGACATACCCATGTACTGACATTCCCAATACAAGCAAGGCTCCCCTCTTCACTTCCATACAGTGGCTCCCAGGACATCAATTTGCATGAGCTGAAATCCTTTAAGGACTGGGGTCACTGTTGGTAGTGACATGGCCTGTGCCTAGGACAGAGCCCTTGCCCAGAGATCTAGAGAAGAAACGCCCAATGCTTCCTCTAGAAAGATCAGAATTATTCCAGCATATGAAAAGAAAACCCTCTTTCCCAGATTGTTAAGGCACTAGTGAACTACATACTATTCTTTAAAAAAACACGTTCTCTTAAAAACTAAGTTAAAGGGGACACAGCCACAGCTAATAAAATGGGCAGCAGTATTTTTTGGCAGAAGTATTTTAAGGCTAACCTCCTGTTCCACGAACAGTGACAGCCTAAATGGGAAGGATTGCTGAGTCAGCTTTTGCTTTGGACTTCACAATGTGCTCTGTGTTTTCCAGCAGGCTCTAATCTCCTAGGGAAAGCTGAAGTGGGGGGAATGAGGCGAACATAAGAGCTTTGAAGAAATGTGGAGAGAATATATGGAATTCAAGCCTCAGTTTAATTAAAAAGCTGAAGAAAATGGTATCACGATGTCATGTGTCTGAGTGAGCTCTGACTGCAAACACCACAGGCACCAGCAGCTGCATGTACGTGACTCTAGCAAAGCTCTGCTGGGACATGAACTACTTTTTCTTGCAACTCTGCAACCAAAGATGATGTTATTCTAATAGTAACCTTAACACACATGCACACAGAGAAGCTTTCAAAACAGGAGACACTTCAAATCATCCATGATCCAAAAGGCCTGTGTTATCCAGGACCCTGCCTCTACTGCTGCCCAAGAGCATGAACATGACAAAACAAAGTGTAAAGTGGTCCTTCTGTGTTGCATCTTTCCTGACTTAAGAAAACAACCTTTTGTGGGAAAGATTAAGTTCTTTAACTAAGAACGAAGTTCCTTCACAATTTAAATCCCATCCGTGTCTTCCATGACTTTGGCTCCAACACTCAGCTGTTGCAGAGCTGTTTTAGCATGCAGTGCTGGCAGTCAGGCTCGTTTCAGCTAAGTGCACTGAAATAGCTCAGCAGAAAGATCCAATGACCGTGGATGTGAGAGGAATAGTGGGAACACAACAGCCAGCGGACAGATTGGCTGACACTGCAGCAGAGGCTCAGCCTGAAAGAAGTGTCATGCACAGGACCCACTCTGTTACAGTATCTTTTGCAAGTAGCCATGAAAAGCTTTTATGTTTAAATAAAGGACTTGGCAGAGAAAAATCACTTCCTATTTACTCTTTCCACATTGAGTGAAACTTCAGTTGAATTAAGAGACTGGGTTGCCATTTCCCTCCCTGTTCCCTGCAGCCTCTCATCAGGGTTTGCTATTTACATGAAGATAGTTATCCTAAATTTTTGTAAGTTTGCTTTTCCTTTACCAGTTGAACATGCTGAGATGCTCAAACTCTACAGGGCAGAACGTATGTAACTGGAACACACACTAACTCAAAACAATGTGATCCCGCATTGCTCCCTGACACATCCTCTCCTACACAGTTTTACTTTGCCCAGAGAAATCCCAGTTGTGCTGGAATGTTCTCTGCTACCCTCATCAACAATTCCTCCTATATTCTGAAGGTTTCTCACAGCAAGAGCTACACCCTACATTGTAACAACCTGCAAAAACTACCCTCAACCACCAGCTAGGTTGTAGTCTACACTTATTACAACCAGTTAAAGTAAATGCCAGCACTGAGATTCAGAAAATATCCTACAGTCAGCTCTACACCTTCACAGCAGCAGAGGGGCTGCAATGCCCAAAGTGTCAGACCTCCACTCACTGCTACACAACCAGCCCATGTCTCTCAACAGGCACTGGCCAGCAAATCCCACTTTGAGAGAGCTGATTAGACCAGGCTCAGGAAGGCACAAAGCCAGCTTAGATGTGGAAGCAACAGAGCTCATCCTGTACAAAGCTGTGCTTTGCTAATAAGCCCTCTGAGAACTGGCAGGTATGCTCTGTGTGGAGCCAGCTCAGGGATCCGTGGGCCTGTTACAGTTTAGTCACAAACCATGATGTGATGGGGTGACGGGGAAGAGGCAACTGCACACACAAGAACCCCAGAATGCCTGGCTGTGTATTAGCCCCACACGTGGCTCCAAGTCCTAAAGGGATTGGAGTGATGAGAACAACACTTAAAGTAACTTAACAAAGTTTCTCAGCCCTCAATGTGCCTTCTGGATGACTGTTCAACTTGATCAGCTGACCAACCACACAGCAGAAGTACTCGGCACTCTCCGAACTGAGGCTCTAGAGATGGTGATGACCTACCACATCCAACTCATCAGGCCTTGAGCATTTCCAAGGAACAGGGTCTTCACCTCTTCCTCCATAGCAATCAATCCATAGGCACCTAGGTTTCTGGGCAGCTGCTTTTTTTTCAGTTACATTACAAATCAAAATAAATAAAACTCTGACAGGGACGTCTTCCAAAGACTCAGCCTGAATCTTTCCTTTCCCATTTTCAGCCCCACAGCCTGTGGCCTCAGGAGGACCCCATCCATTATTTCTCCATCTGAAGTATGTTATCACTTCCCAAAGCCCTTTATTTTATTTTGCACACCACTGAATTCCCCAAGGCATTCAGAATAATCTCTGAGCTAATGCTTCAAGGCTCCCAGATTGTCACAGCCACAGCCCTGTTATATTGGTATCAATATTTAAAACCAAGAGGCCTCTTCCTCCAACACAATCTGCATTTCCAGGTTTATCACAAACAGTAAAAAATTCATGCATGCAATTTCAGCTCAAGGTACACATATGAAAGCAGATTCACTCATGCATCAGCCAGACAGCTGACATCCATCCTGACATTTATCTCCATGGATGAGGAGGAAAGATGAATCACTCACAGTTAAAAAGCTTGAGAGTTTGCCCTTGGTCAATTCGGTTAACAACATAAATCAGCCACTGTGCATCCTCAAATTCAGAGACAGACACCTGGAGAGAACTGGAGAACAAGAAGGGCAGTGGCAACCTCTTCCAAATGAAACAGGCATAAACACAACTATGTCCTAGTGACACCTAAATAAAACCTACAAAAGCAGCGGTTAAGCAATTCGCTGTATTCTAGGAAGTTCCGGATTATTTGCAACTGTTTCCATTTGTTCAACAGTTACTTGCTGCAGTTAATTATCCTCAAAGAAAGGGAGGATTCCTCATTCATTGAGGTCTTCAACTCAAAATTAGCTACAACCCTTTACCAGAAAGGCCAAACAAAGGCCACTGTTTTGGCACAGGAGTGGCTGGGGAGAAGTGTGCCATGCAGGAGCTGAGGCAGATGCTGAAGTGCTGCGTTTCCACACAGCTGTACATACTGACCAAAGCCTTCAGGCTGAGATGTCTGTGATGGTTTAGTTTGCCAGTGTGGACAAAGCAATGGCACTCAAAGCCCTCCTTTTATTTCAAGAACAGATCTGACTCCAAATAATCTAGCGTGACCCAGGACTCTGTCTTTTTACTGGCTAAAAAGTATATGAGCTGATTGAGGTCCCCAGCCCAACATAAAAGCAGGATTTAGGATTCACCCCACTGAATCTTCAGCTACTGAGCCCTTGGGGTTTCCAATGGGATGAGGGGCTCAGATCTTCCAGGAGCCATCTGTCCTACAGAGCAGATAGTGGCAATAAATATGAATAATGTGAAGGTATTTTCCTCCCCTGTATGGTTTATCCAGCTGTAAACCATAAAGCCAATCCACCACCAAGTGTACAGGCACTCTCAAAGCTTTCCTCATCACCCTGAGAATGGGACTGCTGGAAAGATGATCCAGCTTGCCTTAACAAGTCTCTAGTTCAGGGTTGTGTCCCATGGTAAAGCTACACCCAGCACAGAATGGGGTTATGTTAAATAGCAATCAATGTGAGACTACAACACAGGAGGTGTGGAAGGAGAAGGAAAAGCAAAACAAATGCTTTGGGAATCCTAGATGGATCACTACTTGGGTGTTTTCAGGACCATTCCAAGACACCCTTGGTTTGTAAGTTTAATACAAAAAATGAATACTGCAATGGCTGATATCCAGCCAATCTCCTTCCCAGCCTTTCACACATCAAGCAAAGCAGAAGCTTTGGCACAAAGATAAGCACATGTAGGGAATGTGCCAACTTCTGTCTGGGTTTTAAGCCCTAGGACACTGCACTCAAAGTTTTCCACAACCTGTGGCAGAATCTGCATAGATTTATGTTCTCAGTCCTGTCAATATGACTTCATTGCCTCCTAAAGGAAAAATGTGTCCAGAAATTCCATGGCCAAAGACATCACTCATTTATTTACAGGAGTCTATGGTGCCAATGCTGTCCCTCCCAAGCTTCCCCTGAGGTGCACTGAGTCACATACTTGTTGAAGATTACTTCAGTAGCTAAAGACAAAGCAGCATGAATACCCACCAACCTGGCACAGCATGAGCAGGGCAGCTTGTGAAGCAGGAAGGTAAAGGAGCTCACCAGAGGATCCCTGTGCCATGCAGAGACAGGAAAGCACTCCTTGTAACAGCAGTGCAACCTACTTCCCCATCCAGCCTGCCCAGTGCCAAAAGAAGGAGGCAATGGGCAATTTTTTTCCAGGAGACCTTTTTAACAATGGAAATGAAAGACAGACAGCTCTGCAGTGTCCTTCAACAGCTATGACCAACAACGTCTCACTAATATTGACCAATACACTTTTGCTTCCAAAATAAAGTAAACTCCAAAGTTTTGAAGAGAAGTCAGGATAAAAAACCCTACCCATGTGTCCGAGTGCAGATATTCACTCTACCCTCACATATAATTCAAACCCTGCCCTGCAATCACAGCAGTGACCAGTGGAAAGCTGCTAAGCACCTCGTTTGTCCCACAGGACTAGTAGCGACTCCTTCAAAGGTTTCTTATGGGTCCTTGTTAATCACAATGGCCACAAAAAGCAAGGATGGAGATGGTTATCCTGTACAGTCTTCAGAGTCAGTCTAAAGCACATGACCTGTTTTGTGCTGATTTGTTTGCAGAGGCCATGTAATTCTCAAGAAGTGTTTTTGTCTCCAAAACAAACGCTACACACTCTTCTTTGACTTGGGAAAGTAGAAAAAATCCCTCCCAATGCAAACAGCCAAACAGTGCTGGCGAGAATCACAAGTGCACGCGTGTGAGCGGGAAAGGAAACGGGGAGCCCTTCCAGCTTTCCAAAGGGTTATTGCAAACAGCAGGGAGGGAGAAGGGACTTCACACATTAGGAAAAACACCGTGATGGTGTTTGTCCTTAAAGAAGACGCTGCACAACAAAAGGCCCTGGGGTTACATTGTCAGTTTAGCACTTCTCTGATACCAAACCTTATACAGTAAGGGCACATTGCAGAGCTGTGCTGGCTGCAGCACAGCTCAGTGTGCCAAGGGCTGTACAAACCACTGCTGAACCACCTTCATATTTTTCTGGCCTAAGTGACTTTGCTGTGTATCATCCAGAGCCCATGGCAAAGCCAAGGACATCCCCACACCCAACTCTCCAGAGAGTCACAGATATCGTATATACCAGCTGCTTCCTCAGCCGCCCTGCAATGGGAAATCTGCAGGTCACAGATGAAGAGGCAGGCAAGCTGCATCCCAGCCACAGGGCAAGGGAACAGCACGACCACGCTGGAAAATGACTCTTTCAGTGTTCTCCCAAGAAAGTTTAATAATCTCATCTTTCACACGCTTACGCCTCTGCTGGGTTTTTGCAGAGCTTCCCTGTGCGAGCCGTACTGGCAGGGACACAGGAGTCAGGAAGGTTATCCTGCCTCCAGCAGCAGGGAAGGGGGGTGGGGGATACAAAGTCGGCTGAATTCCCACAGGCTTTGCATTATGAAAGCCATGAGCTGCAATCAGCCAGCCTTTGCGGGTTCACTTTAACCCCCTCCTTGCTGCTGAACAGGAATCTGAGCCGACCTCTGAATGGCCCACACACACTGGTGACACACAGCAGGCAAACACACACTCAGCCTCAAGGCAAAACAGGCAAGCATCTGAAAAACAGCCATTTGCTTTCTTTCGATATTTTCCAAAAGGTGCAAGTTTTCTCTGTGCTTACATTCACGGGTGCTGCAACCAGGCCCTGGCTGCTCTCAAGCCTGAAGCTTAAAGGAGAAAAAAAAAAAAAAGTGTTACAATCCAGCTCTGCACATGCTCAGGACTTGTGACTTCAAGAAATGCCATCATTGTTCTCCAGCCAGGCAGTCCGGCGAGGAACAGGCATCACTATTGTCCACTGGCTGCCTGGAGGCTTAGAGCTACAGCACTGAAGTATGAGCTCCCACAAGAATATCAAAGCTGCTGTATAAGGTCAGTTCAAACTCATATATATCCACTATTATTTGCTGATAATCATGGAATCCTAGAATGGTGTGGGTTGGAAGGGATCTCGTAAGGATCACCTCGTTCTAATCCTCCTGCCATGGGAAGGGACACCTTCCACTAGACCAGGATGCTCCAAGCTCCATCCATCCTGCTGGCCTTGAACACTTCCAGGGATGGGGCAGCCACAGCTTCTCTGGGCAGCCTCACCACCCTCACAGGGAAGAATCAAAAGTAGATGCTGTGAGAGAAGGCACAAAATGCACCTTCCTCTGGAATTCCCAGGAAAAAAAAAAGCAGTCTCTAAGAGAAACATCAAATAAATCCATTTCCTCCACTCCTGCCTCAGCGGGTACAGGAGCATCTCACACACGTCCTCGCACACCCGGAGGGACATCTGCTGCCAACACATCACCAGTTATCTGCCACTGCAGAGGGTCCCTCTGTACAGCAACTGCCCCAAGGACCACACGCTCTCTGAAAAGCGCAACGGCAAAGGCTCCAGGGCAAAGACAACTGGGCTGTAACCCAACACATTAGTAAGGCTTTGAAGCTTCTTGGATAGGGAAACAAAGTACTCCACGGCTTGGCGGACTGGATTAGAACACCCTGGAGAGCTTGAGACAGACTGGAGCTTGTTTAAGGTGCCCTTTCATTCCAGACCACGCACCAGTTCACTTGAGGCTCAGGGTTTCAGGCAGGAATAAGTAAAGGAAGTGCAAGAGATGGGGGGCTCTGCCACCTCCACACCAGCACAGCAAGAGATGAAGTGAATTCCAGCCATCCTAGGCATCCTCATGGCAGAAGAAATCCCCAAGGCCCAAGAAGACACTTGTTCAGCCTCTCTTGGGCATTTTCTAGAAGCAAACAAAAGAGCTGTGGCAGAGACTGCTGCCAATTGAAGGGGCTGGAACTCTGAAGAAAGACCAAGAACCCTTCAAGAGTTCAGAGTCAAATCAACATCTCCTTTCAAGCAGGAAGGGAGAAAACTGGCACTTTATTTGGTAACTAACCCTCATTGCTTGACTACACATCTTGATATCGACCCAGCCAGCCTGGGCATGCCTGTTTTCTATACACAGTCCTGCACAAGGCTGACAACATAGCTGCAGATCAAAGTTTTGGCTAACAAACGTGTTGGAAAATATTGGTGTGCTGATTTTCCATGAATGAGGCCACTAGTGTGAGATTTTCCATGAATGAAGCCATTACTATGTGAAAAGCCTGGGGCAACAGGACTGCCTGAGAGCAAGAAGCACTGCTCTGCTCTGACTGTCACCTCAGTCTTACTTAGCTGCTTTATATTTTATGAAGAATGATTCAGCTGAACTTGCTCCTTGACATGAGAAAAAGGGAGGAACACGAGTGTGGGAAAGCAAGAGGATGTAACACAGCCATTTGGTATGGGGGAGATACTCAAGGGACATGGTACAGCTCAGTTAATATGCAAGGAAGCACTATAAAGCAAAATAGAATAGGAGTGGAAACAAATCTTGGTAGACACATCCTCCAGGCATGGCACAGCTGGGAACAGGAGGTCAGCATTCACCTTCAATCTCAGGCTTTATCCACAAAGTAAGGCTGCCCTTCTTACCTCTCACTCCAACCAGAGCAAGTCCAACATGGGTTTCCCTTCGCAACTTTGTAAGGGGTCTGGAATAAAAATACAGCTGGATTCATTTCCCACTAGCAGTTAATTTCCTCTATCATTTTCACAGAGGGAGAAAAAGAAATGCTCATGATCCAAGAGATGAAAGCAAATGGAAATAAGCCTCATAAAACCTGTATTGCCCTAAGGGAAAACTGCCCCACAACTTTCATTGGGGAATTATCAAAGGCCCCAGACTGGTGGGGGGTTGTTTGTATTTTATAAGACAGATGCTTTGGAGATGTAAGTCCTCAAATAGCTGAGATTCCATTCTGCTGAACCTCCAACGAGACTAGAAAAAGAAACAGCTGATCCCAGTTAGTCCAGCCCAGGGATCCAGCTTAGCCACATCAAGACAGAGGACTGGAGTAAGGCACAGAGCTGTAAAGGCACTGCTACACTTCTTTCCAATAAGATGCCATTCCCCAAGAAAAAGCAACCACACGCGTGCAAGCATGGCCACAGGGCAGCGCAGAACAGAGCTAAAAATTCTCATTCATTTCTCTTGCAAAACAAAGGCGGGGGTAGAAGACATTGACTCATTTGGCCTGAGAACAAGAAAGGACTGCTCCTCAGAGACTAGTTTGAAACAAGGATGCTTAGTGCACGTTTCGTTTTGAGTCTGAGAGAGTGAGTATGAAACTTCCCACACTCAGAGCTCTGTTTCTTATCAAAAAAGGTTTAATGTAAGCTCAAGATCAAAAACTGTTCAGAAAAGAGGCAAAGACCCAAAATAGCAGAGCTCTCCCACCCAAAGCTAAGCCTCAGAGGTGACTGCAGCCTGGATAAGCCTGCCTGCAGAAAGCAGTCAGGTGCCCAGCACAGGATCTGATGGCAGTGTGGCCACAGCTCACAGCTCAGACAGCCCGACTTACTTGGCTTCTCAGCTGGGCTGTGAAACCCTCACGGGTGCCCTTGGCTGCTGCCAAACCTGCACGGGCCGGAGATCAGCTCCCTCAGTGCTGCAGGTTCTGATCTCCTGTGATGTTGGAAGCCTCAGTCCACACTGACTTCAAGAGAAGAGGCAGATGTTCAGAGGATAAGGCGTTTGGCATGATTTACAAGTGTGCAGCAATCAGCATCTTATTTACTACACCTGATGAAAATGCTTCAACACTGAACCAGAGATCCTTTTCCCCAATAACAAACCTCCCCTTCCCCACATATACAAACACCTTTCCACACTCAGCTCCACAGGGTAATTAATCTCAGTTTCCCTAGCAAATAAACCCAAGATATTCCAAAAACTCACCAAGCTCGTTACCACATTAACTCAAGCAGTGGATCCCTGTAAACCAGTAGACAGACACTAACAATGAATAATTAAAATAAAAATAATAACAACAAAGGACTGAAGACCCGAAGAGAAATTATTCACTTGGAACAGCCATTGCCACATTTAATCTCTCACAATCAAAGCGTATGAATAGGAAATAAGTCAAAGTGGCTCTAGGGCACAGGAATATTGCCCCTAGGTGGTTCATTTTGTTCACAGAAAAATATGTCATGTGCTACTACACCC
This sequence comes from Neodrepanis coruscans, assembly GCA_013400695.1. NCBI lineage: Eukaryota > Metazoa > Chordata > Aves > Passeriformes > Philepittidae > Neodrepanis > Neodrepanis coruscans. The sequence goes on from VYZS01017952.1 coordinate 31,944, forward strand.
AGACGTTCGGCTATAGTGCAAGGGGTTGGATCTCTCCGTCTGGAAGAACAGCACTCTCTGGAGCACAGTAAAGGAAGAGCAGGAGAAAGATGAGAAGCCTTGAACTCACTAGGATAAAGAGAGTTATTCAAATGCTTAAGTGACCACTGAGAAAAACCCCCATACCTCCAGCTCTCCCAAAGATCTTGATTACTTGCTTTATTTGCAACCCTACTCAGCTCATACATGAAAAATGTGCAAGGGTTTTAGCTAAATAACTGCAGTTGATGCCAAGCTGAAACTGGATTGGAAATTTCTGCTTTCTGAAGAAAAGAAAGCCTGTGGGACTGCAGTGAAATGAAACTGCTCCCTCAAAGCACTTGCTTTGGATCACCTCAGGATTCCAGAAGCCGAGACTCTGTGCTGCCTCACCAGTGCTCACTTACAATCCTAAGTAACCAGATTTGGTCACGACAGGAAAGGGATCCACAGGTTTTGCTGCTGGAGTCCCTCTACCCCAACATTAGCATGCAACAGAGTAAATGACTTTAAAAGCAACGGCCTGAAGTTTTACACACCATTTAATGGTCAGTCCATGTGAACTGCCCCACTGTAGGCTCAGGGAGGAAGGCATCCATCATTAACAGGCTAGAGTTTATCTGGCTTTCTTTGTTTAGGGCAAGTTATGTGTCTCTGGGTCAGAGCTTTCCTTCAGTGCCTCTTCCTGCTGGGTCTTGTACTGAGTTGTACCCAACTCAGCCCTGTGGTCCGCAAGCACAGCACCTCCTGAACTCTGTGGGAGTGGTGCCTACTTGCTTCAAAGGCAAATTGTACCCTGTGTTTATACCAGCCTACAAGGCATGAAAAGGCCTAGGAGGTCACACATCCACCACTGTAATTTCAGGCAGGATCAAACAGAAAAGCAACAGCTGGGCTGAGTGAGCAAGTCCACGTTTAATTACAAATGGTTTCGGTAATAAGCAAAGGCAAGAACAAAGCCAGTAAAAAACCTCTTTTTCTTCCTGGCTCCTATTCAGGCTGTGCAGAAACAGCTGCCTAGAGGAGAATCTCAAATTAAGATCCACCAAGTACATTTTTCTTCATTTTCAGGACTGCTAGGGCAGCTCTGTTCCCTTTGCAATGCTGCTGTGCTTTGACAAGTGCCAAGGACCAATGGGAGTGGCTGTGATCTGCCCAGCAAAGGGCCCCAGTCGGAGCAGGACTTTCCCAGCCTGTAGCTCAACCCCCCGTTGTGTCTCACAAATACATGCACACAGTCATTTTGCAATAAGCCTCTTGGAGGATTTCATTTGCTTTAACATCCTCTGAATATGAAATGCTTGTTGCAAAATGGGATTACTAGTGCAGAGGATGATGGGCCCAGCTCACAGGTCTTGCCTGGCCCAGGGAGGGGGCAGAAAGCAGCTCCTGGAGCACCAGGAATGCCCACTGAGCTGACTGATCCTTTCATCGGGTCATGCATTTCACTTACAGCCAGCAGCTAATTCATGCTGCCCCTAAAAGGCCCTGGAGCAGTGGTAAAGGATAGAAAATGAGCCCTAAAACACAGAGAGGAAAGAAGACTCAGCTGGATGGCTGGACAGCTTTTTTGGCAGGCTGGGAGCCTTCCACCCATTTATTGGGACAGCAATGAGAAGCAATCAGTGGGTCCCCATACCACATCTGGTATCTCTGACAGTATCTGTGAAAGTCTAACACAACTAAAGAACATGGCAGAAACCACTGGAACAGAGTGTCACAACCTCAAACTCCTCCAACAAACTGATACCCACAGCTCACACAGCCTAGCTGGGTGTCACCGGGGGACACGATGGGAACAATGTGAAGGCTGGGAAACCATCACATCCCTGGGAACCAAGGGCTTCTGACCTTTCTGGTAAGGCCTGCTGAGAGAACAGGGTGGGTTGTTCTGTACTCCTGGCTTTAATTACAGCCAAGTGTTTAAGTTATTCTCCTCCAACCACCCCCATGTCCCTCACAAGCACAAATCTAGCTTTTTATAGCACATCCGGTATGGATGTTAAACACATTCAGGAAATGCACTTTCAGCCCCAAACATCCCCTCCCCTGGACCAGTCAGGCTGCAAGGGTTTGTAACATGGAGACGTGGAGCCGGATGTTTGGTTTTGTGACTGTTGCTTTCCTGGATTACTTCTGTCTGTTTAGAGAAGGGAAATTAAATAAATTCAGGGTAGGCTGGTTGCATCCAGAAATAATGCATGCTGCCTGCAAGGTAAAGACAGAAAAGCCAGATGGAGAGGCCACTCTTAGCTGCTTCAATTCCCTCCACACAGGGCAAGGCTCTTTTTTGAATAGCTGACAAAGCTCCTGGGGGCTGACAATAGCTCACAGCACAGTGGGTGTCCACAGGCACAGCTAGGATCCCAAAATCACGTTTTTCACTGCCTTGTAGTGGTACTGCCCCAGACTGGGGCTCTCCTGTAATGCACAAAAGAGAAATGCACCCTCCACCCCAAAACTTCTATTTTAAGTAGCCAAAGGGCATTTGCAAAGAACTGTCAGGCCATACCAGGCTCTATCAGACCCCAAGCACTGCTCTGGCATCTCAGCAAGGCTTGTGGCTCTTTGCTCTAGAGCAGTAGGGCCAGGATAATAGCTTGGCTCAACTCTAAAACCTGACCTTTGTAATTTTCTTAACATAAGGGGCTTGCCTCTGGCTCTAAGGAACACCACAAGCCTGCTAGTAATTTTCTCACCTGAAAATACCCTGGCTGGTTTCCCAGATGGAAGCACCCTTGTAAGCCCAAGGCAAGGATGTTTGCTGGCAGTCTCAGGGATCAGTCTCGGATACTATCCCAACCCTGGAGCACTCTCAGACCAGAGGGCACACACTGGCCAGATTGCTCCACACAATCTCCTACTAAACCCTCAATAGCTGGGCTATTCCACACATAGATCAAAACACCACTGCTGTACCTCTTCTGTAGGATTACTGCTCAAATCTGGGATGTACTGCAGCAGGTTGTGAAAGGAAAGGCACTTGGGGCTGTGCTGCATCAGGGTTTGCTGCTCTAAGAAAGTCAAGACACACAAGCCCAGGGGATTTTCGCCCTCCCTTTCCCCACAGCCAGGTGATCTAATGTTCTGGGCAAGCAACTGTCAGTAGGACATCACACATCAGCAAGCTCAACAATGGCCTAATTAAGCTACTTCCAAAATAATCACACTACACAAAAGTTAAAGGAGTCCTTGACCTCATTATTCCTCATACTGATTTTTACTACAATTTTCCCCGTATTTGATGCGGATTCTTCAGTTATCTGCAGCATTAACTCAAACTGGGCTCTGGCTATTACTCCTGAGCAATCCACCTCCAGCAAGAGCAGCCATGGCCCTTGGTAACAACCAGGCTGTGCAGGCCCACTGGCCACCCAGCTCCTCCCCTGGGCCTGTAAGACAGAGGAGAAAATATGGATCTCAGCAGGAAGGTGAGTAGCCCATGGAGCTTTCCCAGTGGGCTGCCAAACCTGCCTGCACTTAGGGCAGCAGCAGACTATTTGCTGGGGAAACTGGAAGGCAGGTTTGAAGACATGGGACCACCAGCATTGTGCATAGCAAGAAGCTGCCTCAGCTTCAGCTGCCCCCTGAACCACCTCTGTCCACCAAAACTGAACAAAGAATTCCAGCTCAACCCAAGGCAAGTTTTACAGCACAAAACCCCATACACAACACTTAGGTTACAATTAATGAGCTCTGCAGGGACAAACCCTTGTGCAGTGTGAACAACAGCACGAAGACTCTGCTCATCTATGCCTTCATTCAGCTCAGAACAGCAGCTGTCAAGGGTCACACACACACTGTGCTTTCACTACCCTGAGCTAACTATAAGCTATGCAACACTTAGCTGGAAAAATGAGTGACAATCCAGCTGCAGCAACTGAGTAACAGTATCTTGGAGAAAGGGAGTCTTAATGCTCTACAGCAGATGGGAAGGACATTGTATTTATTTGATGAGCATTGTTTCTATGTGACAAAATCGTAGGCAGCTTATGTCTTTCAAATATAAATGCAAACAACTGGCTTAAATAAAAATCCTTGCTGGAACACAGAAATACCTCCTCTCTTCCTAAGAAGTGGGTGATCTCCCAAGCTCACCAAGACCCAGAGTGGCATGTCAGATGCACAGGGGACCTGACCTCCTTGGATCTTTGACAAGCATTATGATAATCTCAGAATCAGGTGTTAGAGCTTGAACAGAAAGTGACAAAGCCACACCAAAATAATATTAGAGAACATCAAAGAGGCAAAAATGTCTCTCATTTAAATGCTCACCCAAACTTTGTAAGAAGTCACAGCCCAGCCCAGTTTTTTATAGTCTTGAGGAGCACCTGTCAAAGAAACTGCAGGCAACTTCAAGCATGTTCCTTGGCTACCTGCAGTTTCACCAGGCTTCTCAAGACATTTTAACCACTCTTTCCTTACTAGGATGAATGACTTATGAGGATTGAGAAATCTGAGCCTGGACGTATGAAATGAGTCACTGGAACTCATGGGTTTCTTCCCCCGCTTCCCTCCCAAATCATCACACCTTCCAGGCCTAGTCTTGCTCCCACTGAAATCCTGCAGAAAACAAACACCTGTTAAATACTGCAGAGACTGTATTATTGGCTTGAGTGCCACATTTCTCACTCAGGATCCACACACTCACCCCGAGACTGTTGGGAGGGAAGCTGGAGCTGCTGACTGCAGTTTCTCTTGCTGCTTCAGAAAAGATTTAGCTTCTTTTGAGTTTGAGTCCACTTCTTTAGTCACTCTGTTGGAGGAAAAGAGACAAAGCATAGGGTAAGGAAGAGCTGTACTCTAGAGCAAACCCAAAGATCTGTCAGGGAAATGCAGAAAATAGGTACAAGAGTCTCCACACTCCCTGCAGAGATCACCCCCATCACCTGCAAGTTGAAGAACATGTACCTTTTTAAGATTTTATTCCAGTGACAAACCCTCTGTGTTCATGTCAGAAAAAAAGGAAAAGAGGAGCTAATTAGAGCTGGGGGAGGAGGGGATTTTTTTTCTTTCAACAAACAGGAATGCTTATTCATTCAAGCAGGCCTCTCTCACTAGCAGCTATTAAATGCTCTCCTCAGGTCACTGGGGGCAATTCCAGGCTCTTAATTGGGCTCTTGATTTCCTCATTTGTTGGTCAGTGAGGCAGCTCTTCTGCCACCCACATCTCGCAGCCCACGGCACACAGGCTTGGCAACATCTGCAACTCAAACCAGAGCACAGAAACCAGCTCCAGGCATGGGGAATGGAAGAGAGAACTCTGACAGGGCAGAACACTGAAATTTACGCTCATTTTCTAGTTAATTTTTGTTTGAGGCCCTGAGGGTGCAAAATATTGAACTTCAAAAAATTATAAATCAATATGGCATCTACAGCGGGGAATGAATTACAAACAGAAAGACTCTCTAGAAAACCACTCAATAATTAATTGTTAGAAAAACCCAGCTACTTTAGCCCCCTCATTTACCATGACCTGCCTCCAGCAAAACACTTTTCACGCTCTCAGCAGCTCTTATCAAAATGGCCTCATTTGCCAAGCCAACAACTTTGCTCCCTTGGGTCACAAGCCTGTGGGTCTCTCCAAGGCCCTGCAGCTCTGTGGGCACAGAGGCAGCCTGATCCACAGCCCAAAGACATGATCCCCCATCCCACCCTCCTGCAGCCTGGGCCTCTGGCTGCATCTGCTCCAGGAAGGGTGGGGAGGCTTGTCCCTGGTCTAGAACACATGCAGATGAGAGGCAAGTGAGAGCCCTGGTTACAAGCTGAGCTCATCACTGCCTGCCTCCTACCCACCAACCTGACCCTGCCTCTACTTCCATGTAAGAACTGCCAGATGGACATGGAGAAACCCAGGAAGCTGCAGCCCCAGAAGTGTTACTGCTGGGTTGGCATCAAGGAAAGTGACACCAAGTTATTTGTTAACCCTGGAGGCACTGATAGCCTGAAATCTCATTTGTACACAACTACTGCATCCACATCTCTGTCCTGACAGTGGATCAGCCTCTGAAGCTTTCTTCCTCCTTCTCCACAGACTGAAAATACAGTGGAAAAGGCATAAGCATACATTTCTGTGCTGTACAACTCCTGCTCAGCCTTTTTCTACCAGCACAGGAGGAGATTAACCCCATTTCCCCCCTGCACTGTCACATGCCTTTCAAACCAGCAGCAGTCATGTGGATAGAGACAAATCCTACACTATGAATATTTAGAAGTGTTTGCTGATCAGATTGGTAAGAGATAGGGTAGGAAAAGGGAAAAAGCAGCTCAGGAATAAACAAAAGCTTTGCTACAGCATCATGACAGTTTAAAACACTCCAAATACACCATCCAGTCGCAGCAACAGCAGGCACATCACGCAGCAGTCACACACCACAGGTTACCCCATGTCCATGTATTAACCTTTGACGGAATAAACTTGGTGTTTTTGTGCAACAGAACTCCCCCCTTGCAACCATGAGGGCTCAGTTCAGAACAATACAATCACACAGTCTATTTGTTTTCAAATGCAGATCCAAACAGCCAGCTCTGTTCCCTGCTCACCTGAGAGGCAGCACCCTTTCTCATGCACCCTTAAGCCACCCAGGGACACAACACAGGTTACTACCGAGGGTTTATGTTTCAATATTCACATCCTCCACCACCTTGGGGTACCAACAGCAATGGCTGGGCATAGAAAATAACACCTGGCTCAATCTTCTCTGCTCCCTTTGGCCTGCCAGCAGCTGCTCTAGCACATATCTTCGGAGCTGTCTGCTGCAGAAATTCAGCTGCAAAGCTGAATGCAACCTGTTCCACCAGGACTGCACAGCTGGGGACAGAGGAATGCGACAGAAATGGAATTAAAAGTGACCTTTTGAGGCAATTCCATCACAAGACCCACTGATTGCCTCATAAACTGGAACAAAAGCTGCTCTGAACCAGGCTGCTGCTGGGCTGCTGCCAGCAGCAACTCCTGCACCACTCCAACAGCAATGACGGAAGAGATTTAGGAGCTTTACAAGGTATTAATTCAGGTTATGCACATTTCAACCTTTCCCAGATCCCAGGCCACGAAGGAAAAAGAAATCCTCTGGTCTGCATTATTATGGGAGACAATAACTCTCTCCATGTAGAAACCAAAACACTTCTGTTCTTCATGGGGAGAAATGGGAGTCATTAATCCAACTGGAAGAAATCATAGTCATTACTAAAGAAAATTACAAGACCTTTCACTTTTAAATACTTGATAAATAACTATTTGCCTGACTGTTTACTGGGATGTTATTCCCACATTGTAACCCAGGAATAAACATGAAAATAACTATGTTGTCAGCAATAAAACAAGTAGCTACTGTCTTGCCCAATTGCAGCCCCTGTAATTCACACACAAAACCACTCTCATCACTTTCCTGCAGAGATTTAATTATACTGCCATGCTATTAAATTGCATAATAAGACTTCCAAAACACAGAACAGTTATTAATTCTTTTGGACCCTGCTGGAGCCTGGTAGCACAGATCATGCTACAGTACAACGTGCTGTGCAACGGTCAAACAGAAATGTCTTCCATATTTAGAATTCATTATAAAGAAAACATGACAGAAACTAAATCACTCAGTGCCTTGAGTATTTCCAGGTGTCCTCCTTAGGACCCTTCCTGTCTGAATCAAGCTCAAAGTGGCACCCAGGCCTTTAGGCAGATCCATACCCACCCAGCCTGCTGTTTGGGGGGTGTGGTATTTCCAGCTTCCACTGAAGAACTTATCACCCTTCCTTTTGCATTTATCTACTGAAATGCTGCAACCTACACACATGGAAAAGGCCCAAGTTACACACACTGGGCACCAAACCACATTAACAAAGCTGACATGCTGTCACAGGCATGTGACAAACCCCAGGTGCCCCAGAGCACTGAAATGTTGCATATTAACTTCAGAATAAGTGCTCGACCTGCTCCCAGCAGCCCCCTCAGCCACATAAGCACCTACAAGGACGGAGGAATACAGGCTGAAATGGGCACTGTGCTCAGACAGCTCCAACTAATCTGCAGAAGGGCCTTAAACTCAAACTGTCATGCTCTGGTTCAGTGGCAGAGTGAGTCTAATACACCAGCTTGTCTCCTGCACTCTGGTGCTACAGCAGAGCTACCAGGGGTGAAGAGGAGGGTCCCAGTCCCTCACACCATGGCACAGCACAACATCCACAGCCCAGTGCAGTGCCCAAGTGCCTCCACTCCAGCACAGCTGAATCCAGTCCTGCTTGCCAGAAACAGAACTCGCCTAGAGTGAGTTCTTGTGTCAGCAAAGTGCCCAGCTCAGCACTGAGGAGCCCTGCAAGCCCCTAGAGTGCATCAGCAGAGCTGTGTGATAGCAACCTTATGCATCCCAAGTGCCAAAATCCCTCTAACTTGCCCCCAGGTGGCTCAACACAGCCAGTCTTCTAATCAAAACACCTGGTGCACATCAGGCTGAGAAAGCACATGTTGGAATTTGGGTATAAGGGGACTTGGTGCAGAGCAGGGAGTTAAAATCGTTAATCACAGCAGCACAAAGTTACCATCTTTCCATACCCTCCTGCTGAGAGAGGGAGAGCAAGAGTGGAAGCTCTGGATAATGTCAGTTCTTCACCACTTGTACTCAGGACACAGCCCTCACTTGGGAAACCTGCCCCAGTTTAGACCTGACACAGTTATAAAACTTTCCACACAATCTTTATGTTGTTAGCTCTGGGGAATCACAGACCAAGGGAGGCAAAAATGAGGCTAATTATACTTTTTCAATATTCCCCATCTGTGTTTAGCCTCAATAAATAGTCTTCCAACCTTCTGTAATAATCAGTTGAGGAGAAAGTAATAATCATCTACAGAGGCTTGTAAAAAAACTAATCCCTTCTGAGCTAAGAGGAATATTTTGTCTCAGTAACTTTATGGTGGACTTTTGTACTCAAGCTGCCCTGTCTGTGCCTTCCACAGACAGATACACTGTATGACAGGCAGGTGCTCCAGCCTGCAAGATCCTGAAACTGCTGGAGTGCACTGGTTCAGCATCACCCAGGAGGGAATTAAGTCCTCACACAAGTTGAACTCCAGATCACACCTGCCTGCAGAGGTATGTACTTTATGTTGGATTAACTGGTGTAGAGCAGACAGAACTGAAATTATAAAATTGATTGGGACATATTAATTTTAAAGTAAAACATTAGTTTCTCCCCCTTTCAAAGAAAACAGCATTTTCCAAACCTTCCTCTTCAAACCAGGTGGGAGAAACTGTTCCCTGGGGAACAGCCTATTCCCTGAAGCAATAGAGACAAGACCAGGCTGGAGTGACTGATAATCTTCAGGGCTGCCTAGATAGACAGAAGAAGCTGATGTTTTCTAGACAGAAGCTGCTGGCTGTTTTTTTTTAAAAAAGAATCAAACATGATCAGAGCTCTCCTGGAGTCAGGCAAAGAACAAACTGCCTGCCTGGTGCTGCTCCTCACAGCAGCTGTGTGTTGCTAACAAAGCACTCAGCCCAGGCTGCACCTCAAACCAATTCACCTGAAAACAACCAGAGGTGAATGGTATTTTAACATCAATAATGCATAAGAAGTACTTTTTGACATCCACTTATAACCTCGGAAGCCTTGAAGGAAAGGACCGATTTTTCATCATCTCCTCTATGACAAAAACTCTGTGACAGATGTAAAGAAAACATATAGATGGTGCTGCCTCCTGAGATGCTGATCAAGCTGTCAGGCCCCTTTTGGGCTTCTGCTTGCTGCTTCCACAAGAGGCTCTCTAAATCCAGAGGGAAGCAGCAATCCAGTTTCCAAGCTCCCACTGGGGCCTGCAATAGGTAAAGCACATCAAACACGGCTCTCTGGAGAAGCTGGTCCACAGCCAGGGCACAAGCCTTCATCTCCTTGTTGACTGGAGCTTTATTCACCCCAGTTTTCAGCATCTCCAAGTATCAGGTGTTTGCTTGCTCCTTTGGATAACTCCTCCCTTGGCCAGCCCCATTGCACTGCCTCAAAATCCCACCATCCTTTAGCATTTCAGTGTTCGAGGCCTCCCACTGCTTTAATTTGTACCCCCCAGAAAGATTAACTTCACATTCTGGAACACACCTCCAAGATGAGCAATCCAGGTGAAGAGCTGAGGAGCTGCACAGGAAAGCAGGACAGTCCCTGACCCTGTGAACCATGACTTGCAAACAGATTGAAAGCAAGATGGGTCCCTGTAACCCCCCCAACTCAGTGCAGCACCCATAGCACCCATGTCATGGATCTCCTCTCCTGCTGAAGGAAGGAAGGAAGGAGTATCACAGGTATCAGGAGCCAAGAGTTCCAAATTCACTCACAGCTATGAACACTGGACACAAAGGTTACACAGACCACAACAGGGGCCAACACACTCTACAAAGCAGAAGCATCACCATGGGGAAAAGGCCAGACTAAGGTTGATTTGGTTTGTAACGTGTTAATGAGACAGTAAGGCAGCCAACAGCTCTGCCCTCCCTTCAGGCTAACACAGAAACCCTCTTGCTTCACCATCTCTTAATTATAGAAAAAAAATAATGTGTCTTGCAAGCTGCACTTTCCAACAGGGGAAACCCCAGGCTCAAGGGCTGCAAAGCAGGCTCTGCCAACCTCTCACCAGACATCAAAAGCCCTTTTCTGAGCCTGGAGCTGTCAGGAATGAGCAGCAGCTTGGAAGCAAGAGAAACAGGGCAAGCAGCAAAATGCTGGGACTGGATCTGAGGCCCCTGAGATGAAGGCATGAACAGAAGGACAAAAGGTCCCCTTGCTAATAGCAGAAGAGCCCCTGTGAGACCTGAATAGGTCACTAAGTGCCTTCTGTTTTGAGATTTTTAAAAGCCAAGAAACTGCCTGAGAGCCAGGTACAGAAACAATGTCTCCTACTGGGGAAGGGTGGGATTTTTACTTAAGTATTTCCACACTAACTACACACAGCAGGCAGAACACACTTGGAAGAACCTGAAGATGAGAGAATGCAGTTTGTCATCCAGTTCCCAAAACCAGTTCAGCACTCAGATAACCCCATGTCTGAAAGACCGAGAAATGCCCAAGTTAATCTGGAGGCCAAACCATCACTCTGGAGACACTGTGAGACTCCTCCCACCTTTGGAGATCCCAGCTGAGCCTTCTTTTTCATCACACTGATTACCAGTAAAACCACACAAATGATTTCCTTAAAAGCATCAAGCTGTATTAGAAACATTAAGATGACTTTCAGGTGGACATCTGCTCCGTCACTGTGGGATTTTCAAAAGCACAGTGAGATAAAGGAAGACAACAGGGGTCAGCATGTTGGTGACTGTACAGGACAAAGCTGGCACTACTTTGCTGGAACACTTTGTAAGTCACAGCCCCTCTGTGCTTCAGTTTCCCCATCTGCACATCTACTAATGAAAAAAACCATGAATAGAAGCTGTTCATTAGGCTATTCCCCTTCTCAAAGCACATTAAGCAAACCATAAAATGATTTACTTTAGAAGCAAGTGCTCTGGCTTAGAGTCCTGGCTAGGTTTGATGTTTACAAAGTTGTAACTTCTGCAGCTGCCTGTGAGAAAGGCAAATGCCTCAGGAGTGAACTAGCACACACTGCAGCTCCTGCTCACACTCACTGACCTCATCCCTGGGCCACTGAACATCAATATTCCCCAAGGAAACTCTGAACATCAGGGAATGGATGCACACGGAGGACAGGTTATCAAATGTGCCCCCAGGACCCTGTCATTCCTAAGTATCTTTTGAAAGGTAATATATTTTCACTTACTGGCTTCCAAAATAATAATAAATAATAAAAAAAATAGGTGGTTTTTAAATTGGAAAAAGTCAATATAAACTGTGGATAACCAAGGCATGCTCTGACCTCTAAGAATAACAACAGCATAAGGGCAAACACAGGCTGCTGCCTACACTCCATTATGCCAAGATCAGCATTTTAGTGCTTGTGTGTAGAAAAGCAATGAGTCACTTTTCAGTCTCCCACCTCTCCACAGTGGTCACATTGATATTCCATGTAATTCTGACTGGTTTGATTTGTCTGACGGTCCCAAGGCACCATCCCCAAGCTTCTCAGACTAAATTTCTGGAAAAATCTTAAAAGCCAAGGTTTCTGCACCACGCAAGCCTCCTTGAGAAGTGGTATGTCACCAGAAAGTGGTTAGGAACACACTTNAAAAATAGGTGGTTTTTAAATTGGAAAAAGTCAATATAAACTGTGGATAACCAAGGCATGCTCTGACCTCTAAGAATAACAACAGCATAAGGGCAAACACAGGCTGCTGCCTACACTCCATTATGCCAAGATCAGCATTTTAGTGCTTGTGTGTAGAAAAGCAATGAGTCACTTTTCAGTCTCCCACCTCTCCACAGTGGTCACATTGATATTCCATGTAATTCTGACTGGTTTGATTTGTCTGATGGTCCCAAGGCACCATCCCCAAGCTTCTCAGACTAAATTTCTGGAAAAATCTTAAAAGCCAAGGTTTCTGCACCATGCAAGCCTCCTTGAGAAGTGGTATGTCACCAGAAAGTGGTTAGGAACACACTTCTCTAGGATACCTCAGCCAAGGAAGACTGAGGATAAAACCCTATGGACATCAAACATTATCAATCAGCAACATGAAACACAAGTCCTCAAGCTGAGATTCGGAGTGGCTTTTCAAGGGGCTACTGAAATTTATCTGTCTTAATTTTCTAACACTTCCGTGCTACTGCAGTCAAAGCCATTACACAAAGCACATCAAAATACGAGTGGTTTCCTCCTCTGCCCCCGTTAGTTCAGTTTACTTCTTCCATATCTGTGCAGCCTGTCAACACCTGTCCCTCCACCTCATCTGGTAGAAGCTTTGTAGCACTTACTATCCACCTGGAAAAAAGATGGGGCTTCCCAAATATTTCAAATATTCTTTTGAAAAAGCACATATGGAACATGTAAAGCACATGTGAATCTTGATCTGACATGCAACACACTACCTACAAAATGAGAGATGCACACCCAAACTCCTCATCTTTCTCCTGATTTTAAAAGCTACTGTGCTTCACTCAGCATTGTGCAATACCCCAGGAGCACAGAAATGACCAAGATTCACACCCAGCAGGAAGTGTGAACATGCTGCCAACCCCTTGCTTTGATTCATCCGCTGAGTTCCCTGAAAAGTATCACAAGGAAAGGGGAGAGTTAACGGTGTTACATGCTCTCTCAGTGCTCATTAGTCAGACACCTCTGACTGAGCCTTGCTGAGACCACAGAGCAAGAACACAGATGGACAATTATACGTTTTTAAAATTGCTCTTTGTGCCAGCTCTGAATCTTGAGACTTGTGGGAGTAAATTCCCTGCCCTTTTTACCCATTCCCCTTGAAATACATTATCAGACCCAGGATTTTCCCCACTCCTGTCCAAGGCTTGCCAAGAAGCAGAAGCAGCAGCTCTTGCTCAGACAGCTAACTTAACTGTCTTCAAAGCAAAGCAATAAAATAGGTGGCACGCTCCCAAATTCCTTGCCTCACACACCCTTTGTTTGCCAACTCAGTCCTGGCTGTCATGTAAGGAGCAGAGAGGACAGCACAGCCACTGATAGCTGCTCATTCAACAAGCACACAGGTGAGCTAAGATTGAAAAAAGAAAAACAATATTTCAGTCATGAAGCAGCATCAAGAAATGCCGAAGCAGCAGCCACTGTCCAACTGCAGAGAACTGAATTACAACCTCACCTCCACTCTGAGGTCAGCACTTCTTGCTGCAAGGGGATAAATCAGTCCTTCCCCAGCTCTGCCCAGCTCTCCCGAGGAGCTCACCAAGTCCAGCAGTCCAGACAGCACTGCAGGCTGGGCTCAGACCTCACCATCCCATTCAACCAGGCTTAAGTTAAACCTTGAAGACTTTGTAGGACACCAAAGAAAGAAGCTTTGGCCATGGCCTGTAGCCTTGCCTGCACAGTTCCCATCATCAATGGCATTCTGGTACAGAGGTCCATGCTACTGGCCAAAAAAGAGCTTCATTAGCACAGGCAAACCTCTGACAAGAACCTGCCCTCAGCCACTTCACATCACCTTTGCTGCTTCTGCTCAAAAAGTCATGAATTTCACCACCAAAACCCACTGATCCAACTAATCTGCCAGCTTAAAGTTTTTTAATTTCAACTTGAAAACAACACCTCTGAAAAATCTCTTTTTCTTGAATCCTTGAGGTAGGCTGAAAACTTGTGAAGCAGCAACAGAGAATGAGTAATGAGTTTTTTCCAGGCATATCCCAGATGATAACCACCTACAACAAGTAACAGACAAAAATCAGGTCCTCTTTCACCCCACACTTCAGCTGTGGCAGATGAAGTATCAACCTCAGCCAGTATAAACCCCAGAAATCACTTACATGATTTAAGCTTGTAACTACTTGGTTATTAATAAGATCTTTTATGTACTTTGTTAATACTTTGTATTTTGCTTTCCAGATGTAATAGTTGCACTGTGAACCACCATCTTCCCTAACCTGGAACACAAGCTGCCTTTCAACTCTGCTCAGCACAGTTTGTTTCCTGAGAGCACAGTGGTCACACAAATCAAAGCACTCCCATACCAGTAGCTCTAAGCCAACAGCAGGGAGCCTTTATCCAGAGATGGAGTTCATGTCTCAAGCACAACAGCCCAGATAAATTGTTCTGACATGAGTTTGCCCACTTCTTTCCATGGAACCATATGAACTTCTAAGTATTCCTTACATCTGGCAGCAAGTCACATACTCAGCGTGGTGCTGCTTGTTGTCAGTATGTTTGGCACTGGCCCTTCCTACTTATGCAGTGCACCAGCTCAGTGTGGACTCCTCCACATCCTGAGTTGTGAGATCCAGGAGCCCTGGTGAATCCTTGGATATCACCAACTCTGCCATGCCTTAGTTTTCATATTCCCAAATGGCAAATAACATTTCTTTAAGAAGTGCCTTGAGATGCACGAACAGAAAGCTCTGTGGGAAAGCCAAGGATTTTCCCTCTTTACATCTGTAAAGCCTTCAAGGACTTCACACACCACAGAGAGCTTTCTGCTCCTCTGTACATACCTCTGGACTAACTGCCTCTCTGAAACCTGCCTAAAAGCAAACAATATCTGTGGAACTGGGTCATCATCTGTCCCTTTGGGAAAGAAAATCTGACCACCCTAAGTCAGGTATTTTCACAGCTGTGAATTTTGGCTGAAAGCTTTCTGAGTGAGGATCCTGCACAGGGCTTGCTGCCCCACCAAACATGGGCACTTCAGCACTGAGGTTCAACAGCAACCTTTAATCAGGCAAACACTGGAGAATACTTCCAGTAGCAATCTGAATTAATCAGGAAATAGGCACTTAAGAAGCAGATAAAGATTACTGAGCTCAACCTTAAAATACAAACTTCAGTCAAACCCAGCAAAATCTCAACCATTGTTCAGCCTTCAAATATGAAAGTAATCAAACTGTTCACTGAACAAACATTTACCTGTTATGCAAAATCCCACAACAAATTCCCAGCTCTCTGGCTGTGAATGCCTCAGGTTCAGGGCTCTGTGGCCTGGCAATTTCTGACACTGCAGTAAGAGTGATGCCTTCAGCACTACAAGTTGCTTGGCAGGAGGAAGACACACAGTGTGCAAGGAAGTACCAGCTGGATCTTTGCACTCACCCCAGCATTTAGACAGTAGAAGGCAGCTCACACTGCAGACAAAAGGAGATCTTGAAACCTATTCCTGAAACATCTCTACATGAATCCAGGCCCAGCAAGCTGCCAGCAGCCATGCAGCTTGCATGACAATCCTGGCCCCAGGTGTGGTGAGAAGCCAAGAATTACACCACAGGAACACCTGCCAGAGACAAGTTTAATGTGTGCATGCATAGTGAAGAAGCTCGAGGAAAAAGGGTTAATGAAAAATCTAATCTGCCAGTCTTCCAGACATCAGGAACAATCATCGATGAGAAGTTTGCTATTTGCCACCTACCAGCAGTGAGGTACTGAGCAGTGACCACAATTTTGAGGTCACTGTCCAGCTTCATGGGAGTCCTTCCAGATCCCAGACCAACGTTCCTGGAGAAGACAACCTTTGGGAAAGTAAAGGGAGCTGAGACAGGAATGCCTTGCCAGATTTCAGGAAAAGAGCAGGGCTATCCCCAGTGACAGATGGAGACTGGAGCCCTGCTATGGCTTTGCTTTGGCTGCTTTGTTCACACACACAGAGGGAAGTGGCCGAGGCCGCTGAAGCAGCACAAGCCACAGCTCTGCCAGCACAACACAGCACCACCAGCAGAGCACAGCAACTCTGCAGCACCAGGAGAGCATTCCCACCACAAGAATAACCCAAGTGTGTAAAGCTCTGGCTTTAAACCACACGAACAAAGCATGTGCACAGAAATACAAAGCTTGTGGTGTTGAACACATGAACAAAGGGGGGTGTTGAACAACCAAGCCAGGTACCACGACTCTCAACTTTATTTTGCCTGCCATAAGGTGAATTAAGATACACAGAAGATGTTTCAAAGGAAAATCTACTCTTGATAGCAGTCAAAAACCCGACTCTGCTCTTGCCTCACAAGTTGTCACACTGACACCACAGGGCCAGACCAGCTCAATGTGTGTGAGCTCCTCTCTGCTGCAGTCCCAGCTGGACACAAAGTTGACTTTCATGGATAGGGCACAGAAGAACCATTTTGATACCCTGGGCACAGCAGTGCTTAAAGAAAACCAAGGACCAAAGCATTTTGGAGTGCCAAAGAGAAAGCAAGTAATTATGTATTGCAATACTTAAACCCTGGCACCAAAGATGCAATCCCCTATTAATGCAACCACACATTCTAAATTGTGAGGCAAGTTCATGAGCCAGAGGATTCAAAGGAGCTTCAATCTCCTCTGCCAGGGATAAATGGCTTGGACTTCCATTTAGATGCTGAACTGCCTCTGCAAATTACTCTCACTGCCCACAATTACAGCCATTTGGGTGACAGTCACCTGCTGCTCCTCATCTATTTAACACCAGGGAAACAGAAAAGTCCCAACTGGAAAATACTACAACCAGTTAAAGATTGTTTCTAGTTCCAGGACTCAACAACTTTAGTTTCAAAAATTCAAAGCCACTCAACTCTTCATTTGGTAATTGTTAATTTGTAATACTTTGAACTTTAAGTCCAACATCAGCAACTGACACAAGCACAGACAATCAAAACGGACATTAAGTGCAGCAATAACCTACAGAGGAGTTGACAACTTAACAAGGAAGGTCTTTCCCTCTTCCAGTACAGCCCTGTAACTGGAGATCTCTTTCAAGAGACTTCTGCTACTCCAATCAGGCAAGAGAGATCACACCATCTTCTCACAGGAGAAAATAAACTGTTCTGCAACACGAGATCAGGGCTAAATGATCTCCTGTTAAGAGCCTCAGTGAGCAGACTGTGGAAATTTGTGCCCTGAATCTATCACTGCTTAAACACTGATCTAAATTCTCCTCAAGCTTTCAAAAGAGCAACACTCAACAGTAACCTGAAACCATTTAGAAAAGAAAGCGACAGTTCTCAGTTCAGTTCAGTCCAGAAACACACACACACAGAACTGTGGTGTGCTGGCCTTCTGGCCTCTGCAGCAACGATTTGCCAGCTGCTTCCCCAGGCAAGGAAGTCAGTGTTTGGTATTCAGAGCATTTGCAGACGTTAGGGTGGTGCAAACACAACCTCCTGTTATGCTGAAGTCAAAGGAGCCCTCTGGGCCTCACCTACTGCCGTTAGGGGAAAGCACCAGCAGCTGTGAGCTGCCAGAAGCCCTGTACCTTACCCACAGATAACAGTGTAACCCATTTAGAGTTACCTATGTTATATGGTTATATGTTTGCAAGATGTAGCAAACAACACAAAAGCAATGGCTTTGAATATCGTAAAGATCAACGGGGCAAAAAACATTGAGGGATTTTTCTGTTATCAAAAGCTAAAGAACATACTTTGTTGTGACTCTTGTACATGCAGAAAATGGTTCTCCAGACCCCCCTGCAAATCTTCTGTTGCTGGCTCTGTAACCTATTGATACAATGACTGCTATAAACAAAATATGCATTAGCCTTGGTGTTTGCAGCATTACAGTCTCGTTGTCACCCAGGGTCCAGCTTTCCCCTATTTCATCAAAAACTGCTAGAAATTTCTAGTGATTCCTCTGCAGTTTCCCAAGGGAAACAGTCAGCACTGAGCAGTACAAAGGACACTAGAAATGCAACTGGTGCAGAAAAAATGTGCCTTTCTCTTAGTTACAGCTATTAAGAAACTACAGCTAAGGTATTGGTGTCAAAAGCACAAAATCAGCACCTTAAGAGACATGAACAACTTCTGTTCACATAAGGCAAACCACTTTCTCAAGGACAGAGAAAGTTTCCCCAACCCTTACAATTAAAAGCAATAAAAACAAGAGCTGCACTCCTAAAGCTATCCTGTCACCATAATGCAAAATCTGGAACTCCAAAACCAGACCAACACCCAAGTAATTCTGTGCTTAAATCATAATCATCTGGGGCTGCTTTTCATAGAGACAGGTAAACAAGCAGCTTCAAGGCACATGTTTTTACTAGCTCCCTCCTTTAAAGGTTCACATACTTCAGCAAAAAACTTGCACATAAAAATTCCTTTCCACATGTTCTGAAGCAATCCTGCAAGGTAAGCTGCCCTGGAGATCAACCCCTTCTCTTAAGCAGTAACACTTCTGTGCTCGTGTTAGGCCACAACACTCACCTACAGATGGACCTGCCCAGGTTTTACAAACAAAACTGCTCACTGATTTCATGCAGCCCCAAAGCAGCAGGAATGCAGTTCTGCCCTGTGCCATATGATGACATGTCAGAACCCAACAAAGCTTTCATATGACAGCCCTGTGATCCTGTAGCTTCAGCTGTTCTCATCTGGTAGGGTATCACATTTGAATCAGGAAAAAAAAACCAGGAAAACTGTGGACAAACAAGCTGGTGGCTAAGGAGGGCAGTCAGGAGACAAAATTTCTGGCTCTAATTCTGCTACACATTTTTATTTGTCCATGAGAAGGACTCAGCCTTGCCTTTGGAGAAAGGATGAAACAGACACATTCTTTCACAAAAGCTGCAGTAGAACAGTTCTTCCATCAGTGAATAAAGGGTATTCCTGCAGCCTGGACGGTGCAGGGAAACAGGGAAGCCCCTACTGTGGCTCATGGTTCATCTCAGCTCAAGTAGCAGTGCCAGCACTAAAACCAAAAGTGGAGGAAGCCCAAGCTCTCCATGTCCTTCTCCAGATTCAGGCAGTGCTGCTGTAATTGCTGGGAGCTGCTGCCCTCTGCTGTCACAAGAAACAGGTGAAGTTTCTGTCTGACAAAACCAGATTTACTGCTACATATACAGAAGATCCTCCATTGTAATAACCCAGAGGTCACAGGGCAGTCAGATTTCAAGTGGGTTCACCCAGGCCCCTCAGTTCTTGTCTTACACATTGATAGAACACCTGCCCCTTCTTGCAGCACAGACTGAGAGGCCTCTTGCAAGCCAAACTCAGCCTAAAGCATGATTTTACCCAGCCCACCCCCTTTGCTGCAGCTGTTTCAGAGGTAAAAGCTGTTAGTCTGTTCAGCAAAACACCTCTTATTGCCTGCTCTTTGTCAGGGACTGTGACCATCACCAGGGGAAGTGCCAGCCAATATCACCCCCCAGCACACAGCCTGGACAAGCCTAAAGGAATTAAATGTGTTACCCTCATCCCTGTGGGACCACTGTGCTTCCTCACTTGTCTCAACCTTCACAGTGGCAGTGCCACTGGGAAGCTCTGCCAATCATCATAAACACTGGCCAGATGAGAAAGCCTAAGTGAATTTACAGGCATGTTTTGAAGGTGAGCAAAGACAGGTCTGTGTACAAGGACAGTCTGCAGCTCTCAGGAAGGAAAATCTTGGCCTTGTTTTCCTTGAGATCTGTTTGTGCTCATGATAAAAAAACAACAATAAAATTAAAAAAAACAGAGTAAAGGAATGAGAGGACCCACTGTTTTTCAGAGCACCAGCACAGCAGCACCCAGCTTGCACTGGACCCACAGTGGACACATCACATCTGCCAACTTACTTGACTTCCTCACCAGCAAAATCGAATGTTTTGGTGATTGTCACTTTTCCTGAATCTTTTGGTTTCTCCTGAAGCTTATTCCCACTCTTCTCTTCTTCAGCCTACAAAATACACGAAAGAGAAAGCAAAATGATGTGTTTGTGAGGCCAAGACAAATTACCACCCCAAAGGGCTGAGGACCCAATGCAGACCTCAGGCAGCACTGCAACTAAGGCTGGTGCTCAAAGCAAGTCACCCACAGGCAAGAAAAAGGAAATAAACACTCCTTCCCCCAGAAAGAAATTCCCCATCTTGGTTGCAGCATCTTATTAGAGTTCCAGGATCAAAACAGACCCAGAAGAAGAAGTGAAATTGTAATCAATGCAGGAAGGAGCAAGAACACGTTGTGGTGGCTCAGAAAGCAAGCAGAAGCCTGAAGACTCAAATTAAGCTCCACGAGGTAGTAAAGCTGCCAGGGTGAATTCCACAAAAACATGTTTATTTTTACTCAAAAATCACAACACATCAGCAGGAATAGCAAGGCTGATCTTCATATTTGTCAATAATGTCTCTTTGAAAGACAGAAATCTTTATTAAGCAACTTGTCAACAATCCTCTTAACTTACCCAGTCACTGCTACACCTTCTAACACCACACACAAAAAAACTTTGACCCTACTCAAATTCTTGCTATAAATCAACCACACACACCAGAGATCTCCAAACAGACAACTCAAGTCCAAATTAAGAAGTTCACAAAGAGAACAGAGGAACTGCATCCCTCCTTTAATTATTCCAGGCTATGGAGGAACTTCCAAAGACCACTCACATTTTAGTAACCTGTCCATAAAAGTCAAACTGCTCACAGAAAATGTTCCCTCCTCTCTGATTCTACCTGTACCCATCCCAGCTGCTCAGCCAGTAACAAGGGAGAAGCAGGAGGGCTCAGATGACAGGACTCCTCTTCCAAAAGTTGAAAGCAGAAATTACACAACTACACTTGCTCTGCAGCCTTCCAACAATCACAGAAAGAAGCTTCACACAGTCAGAACTGCACCTGCCAGGCACTGCTGATGCAAAAGGTCAGGCTTGTCCTACACAATACCTTTTGGGCTGACCATTTAAGTAACCCAAACTCGTAATTCTGGCAACAGAGGGTCAGTTTTGGTACCTTCCCTTCCACCACCTTCAGTCTGAAAAGCTTCACAAGGCAAACACATCCATTTGGTTTTACTGAGAACCAAATTCTTTTCAATAGTTGATCACACACAGAATTCTGTCTCCAGAAAAGCCTCTGCAGACCAAGAGTATCCTACTGGGAAATGGAAGTCAGACTCAATCCAGTTACACCTTCCAGACCCCCTCACTGTGTGAGAATGAAGGGCAAGGCACAGAGATGTCAGCACAGGCCTCTGTTTACCCACTAACACAGAGTTTCCCTTTCCCTTCCTCCTGAGCACCAGGACAGACAGAAGCCCTCAGGGAGAGCTTTGCCCACAACAGACCAAAGCCCGTCGTGCTATTCCTGTGTCACAGGGAGAATCCAGGATCAGGAAGAAAAGCCAACAGAGGTCCAAGGGACCCTCTGAGATGCTGACAAGCAGCTCCAAAAGCAGCACCACCAGAGCACAGATCTCCCCAGCTGGAAGGAAACCAACACCTTGCAGTCTGACTAAACCAACACTGCCTGCTCCAAACCTTCAGGCCCTTCCCACACTCCCCATTACCTTCTTGGCTTGTGTCCCTTGTGTGGCAGCCCCTGCTTTGGCTTTCTGTCCTACATCACTGAGGAAGCTGGCCCAAAGAGCATCTTCTTTCTTTTTTTCTTCTTCTCTCCTTCTTTCCACCTGCTCTGCATTATCTACTTCCTCCTCTTTCTGCTCCTCTCCATTCTGCTGAGCCTTTTCGTGCTCTTTCTCATCTGGCTCCAGCAAGAGACCTCCTTTCTTCCTCTTCCTGAAAGCAGATGCCAAAAAAAAAAAAAATTTAAAAAAACCCATATTTACATAATGAGGTGCTACAACATTTTCCCAGAGCTGAAGTGCAAAGCTGGAGTGAAGCCCACAGTACTTCATACTCTCACCAAGACATTGCACCTGGGAGGGCCCCTCTGACACTGGGGATGAGGGTGTTTAATTAAAAGATGCTGCTGCTCAGAAAGCACAGTGAGCCTGATGCAGGCAGTGCCCCTGAACTGAACTGGCACACGTGGGTCTGTGTGTGGTGAAACACTGGCACAGGATGCCCAGAGAAACTGTGGATGCCCCATCCCTGGAAATGTCCAGACTGGATGGGGCTCTGAGCCCCTGTGCCCAAGGAAGATGTCCCTGCCCAGGGAACCAGGTGGTCTCCCAGGTCCCTCCCAACCCAAACCATTCCAAGGCTCTGCGGCTCTAGGATAACACTGCAGGAACCAGGAGGGGAGGCACGACACAAACCACCCCCAAACAAAGTCTCTCTGCACGGGGTTCTCTCCCATGTTCGAGGCTTCTGAAAAGGGAAGCAGCCCCTGCAGGGCGGGGGTGGGTTTCAGCCGCGCTGTTCCGCCAGGCCGGGCTCCCTCTGCTCCCGGCGCGGCCCTCCCCGTTCCCCCGGGCCGGGCCGGGGCGGCCGTACCTGCCGGAGGGGTGGCGGGGGCTCCTCCTTCCGCCGCGGGGCGGCCGCGGGCTCTCGGGCGGCTCCTCCTCCCGCACCAGTTCGCTCTCGTCGTCCTCGCTGTACTCGGCACCTGCAAGCGCATCCACTGAGCACCGGCACCGCCGCTGCCACCGCCCCCCCGCCTGCCCGCCCGCCACGGCTCACCTGAGGGCACGTAGTCGTCGTCCTCGGCCGAGGAGTACTGGTCCTGCTCCTGCTCCGACCCGGACCCCGACTCGGACTCAGACCCAGATTCAGACCCGGACCCGGACCCGGACCC
>VYZS01017960.1:0-10192 GCA_013400695.1 Neodrepanis coruscans
GCAGCTGCCAGTGCCCATGGCAATGGAGCCACACCCACAGAGCAGGTCGGGGGAAGCGCCGCACCCACAGGCAAGCTGTGCGGGTCTGTGGCGGCCGTCCCTGACAGTTCCTGCACTGCCACCGGCACCGCACCTGGGTGCAGCCGCGCAGGGAAACCAGCCTGGGAACAAGGAAGGCAGCGGCCGTGTGCGGAGGACGCGGCCGCGCCAGGGACTGGCCCCATCCCCGCAGGCTGCGGGTTGCGCCGGGATGGGATGGTCCCATTCCCACCCATACTCGCCGCAGTTAGTATGGCAACCCGCTTCAAATCTACAGGAAAGACAGCTTAAAATAGCCCCTTTCTCTCTCTCCTCCCAAAAACCTTCAAAAAACCTCCAAAAAGCCCCCAAAAAGCCCTTTCCCCGTCCCTAAAAAGGGAGGGGAAAGACAGGGGGGAAGGGAAAAGTGGTTTTAGCTGAGGGAACTTTCATTTTTAACCCACAACATTTCATTATTTCCATTGGGCTACAAGAACAATATTGAAAATAAAGGATTTATTCATATAGCTTGTTGGGTTTTTTTCTCTATTAGAAAATGTTGATTTAAATACACACATAAAAGATCTGGGGGTTGCATTTTATCTATTTGTTTCAACTGTTTTGCTAGAAGAAGTTAGACTTCACAAACTATTAAGTAGTAACACTGATTAATTTAGAAATGTTTTTTAGTGGGGAAAAAACATTAAATTACTCAGTCAAGCATTTTTACATGAAGAGAGGTACATGCTGCAGCTATACACAAGGCTGTTTGCATATAGTTATAAAA
Organism: Neodrepanis coruscans; assembly: GCA_013400695.1. Lineage (NCBI taxonomy): Eukaryota > Metazoa > Chordata > Aves > Passeriformes > Philepittidae > Neodrepanis > Neodrepanis coruscans. The sequence goes on from VYZS01017960.1 coordinate 806, forward strand.
GCCTATTTTATGCTTTAGAACTTGATTTCTTTATGGAATAGTACTTTATTTAACAGGTCATCATGCCATCACAAGGGAAAACAGAATTTGTAAGATAATGGAAGATTATTTTTCCATTATGTAAATAAATACATTTGTATTAACTCTGAACATGTGAGTATATGTTCTAATGTTGAAAATATTTTTTTTAAAAAAACTTTCTGATTTTAATTTTTTTTTATTTACTGAATTACAATGAATCATATGCAGTATTTTTTAATTTATTGTTATTTATCTAATTGTTAGTTATCTAACAATTGTTATCTATTGTTAATAGATAATATTATTAATATTGTTAATATTGATGATGTTGTATTATCTATTGTATATTATCTATTGTTAATTATTTAATTTAATTCTATCTTGTTTAGTGCTAATTATGATGTGTGAATTTTAAACCAACTTCAAATTTGCATAGTTTGGACTAAAAAAAATCAGTAATTCCTTCAAATATTAAATGCTAGCTCAGTTTTGAAAATCAGGTGCTTTTTCCATTTTGGTTTGGTTTTGGTGGTTTTGGTTGGTTGGTTGGTTTTGCTATAGCAAATACAAAACATAGATGAGTGCATCACTATTACTTTAAAGATAGGATTTATCTAACACAGTGTCAGCCATACCAATATTACGGTTATTTAGATTCCTCTGGTGGGGTGTGATAGGTTGCTCTGTGGACACTTGTTCTATCCAGAAGCTGAAAAGAAGTCAAAAGTTTGCCTTAATCCAGACTCCTAATTTTGAGGCAGCTGAAAATACTCCATTCCTCACCCACTCATTTTACATAGGTACAGATATGAGACCCCAAGTCCTTAAACTGATCTCACTACAACAGAAATATTTTGATACGAGTTTGAGATTCAAGCTAAATAGTATTGACTAGTTGCTTTGACCAAATTCATATTATGAGAATTTAGGATAAGGAAGGATTTGAAAACGATGGACATAATGACAGAATGACATAATTTACTGCTAGAATATGTAAAAATACTGGTTTAAAAATAACAGGGCTGTAGAAAATTTCACTTTGGATTTATATATTATTTTGCATCCTGTGTATTATTCTCATATAAATATTACATAAAGACTATTATGATTCAATTTGGGCATAAAACTTTCTTAAGTTATGCTTTTCTGTATATGCATTTACAAATGCTAGAAATCACTAAATTGTATTTGCTTGAAAATAAATACTATTTTCTGTATACAGAAATCAAAATGTGCAGTACTGATATTCTTGTAGGATATTTTCTTTACAGAACACTGTAATTTGATTTCTGTTACTGCTAAACAAATGATATAATCAAGGAATTTATATTATTTTGGTGAGACTTTTCTTTGAAATAATACTTAGATTTTGAAGAGGCATTCTATACAATATGTTTAAAGTTTCAAAATGGGAGATATTCAGCTATACAGAGCTTGTGACTCAAGAGCAAACCTTAAATGCATTTTGCAGAGGTGATAGTGCAATTTATAGGGACTAGGATGATAGAACATGGTTTAGAGTTTGGGGAGACCTTGATTGGTTAATTCTTTTCCCTGGGACCGTTGCTTTAGCCTGGACACCACTGTATACCTGAGAGCAGTATGAGGTGTTCTACTGCAGAACCAAAATCACAAATTAATCAGTAGATTGTGAATTTATTTCTCTGTACACGTGCTTTTCTTATGACTTTTTCTGGTTTACATGGTTCAGGGCTATGACAGCTGGGATTGATCCTGTGCTTAGTGAAGTCAATGGAAAAATTTCCATGGTAAGTAACAATTAGAGTTTCCCAATCCTTATCGATGTTTAAGTACACATGAACAAAAGCTTTACTTGGCTACAGGTATGAACTAGCAAGAAATAACTCCCCAGAGTAAAAGAAGCAGGCAGGAATGTGCACCACAGCCATGGGTGCCTCAGGGAAGACACAGTACTTGTAAGCATGGCTGCTTTGTGCATCAAACTTGCTTTAAGCAAAAATCTCTCAGGAAACCAGTACTCAGAACCAACATTTCCAATAGTAGCTGACTGAGAAAATTTGTCAAGACTGATTTCTATGTTAGGTGAAATATATGATTAAACAGACAGAAAGCTTCTTTACATATACATGTTTTTTCACAAAAATAGTATGTCCAAAGTAATGCAGCTATTGTGAATATGTACAAAGAGAAAATGAATGCTGGATTCACGTGAAAGCACTGGTTAGAAAGCTGATTTTTGTGGTCTCTTATCTTTAAAATGCAATGGTCTTATTTGAACATGACAAATGAGGACCACAAGACTCCACAAAACAAGCCTTGTCTGCTTTGTAGTGCTGATATCATTGTTTAATCAATGAAAAGGATTGACTTTCTTATAAAAAGGGAAAATATATTATTGATTTCCTAAGGGATCCCAGTGAAAAAACGTGCAAATAATGTTATTATTTTACCAGTAAAACTAAACAGAATACACAGAAATAAACTTCAGTCTTTAATTATGGGAAATGTTTATCCAGAATGGGGGCAGAGAGTTACAGTCATGTTTATTGAATAGAACTGGTAAATGCTGCTGAATTCAACTGAATATTTTTTCAGCTGTTTTACAGAGGATTATCTGTTTTCAAAAGCTTTTCAGAAATCTGTCAAAATCTGGAAAAAAAGTTAATAGAGAACAGAGCATCTTGCTAAACAAATAAACTCATTAATATGCCAGACAGTGGGAGGATGAGGTTTGGTACATACTTCATGGTAGCAATTTGAGTATTGTGTGATTTTGGCAGCCGGATTCACATAGGCAAAAGGAGAATGGCACTTGCTGGAGGATTAGCACAAATCATGGGTATGAAGAAGCAAGAGCACCAAAGGCTCAGTTCAGCATTTAGTGAAAGAGCGAAGAGTAGACTATGCTGAAGAAACTGATTTAGTTTAGCAAGTACACATATATATATATATGTATATATATTTGCACTTTTGTATAACGTGCAGTTTTTGTTCAATAGAAATTACATGCTTATTTGGGGATTTCTGCAAATTAAGGGAATCTTCCAGTAATGGGAATTACTCAATTTATTGTCTGTATATCAAGCTACATTGATAAGTACTTTGAGCGACAAGTTACAGACATTTAATACACAGAGAATTGTTGAAAAGAAAAATTTAAAGATAAATATTTAAAAATCTCAGATACTTTGAAACTCTGTCATTATTTTGGCCTGATTATTTTCTGGAACAGTAGAACATCCATGTCTTTGAGAATTTAACCTCATATTTAAAAGAGCAAATTATCTGTTTTATAAATTCATTAGTCCAGCTCTTTTGTTAATGCAGTTTGAATTTGGCTAGGGTTACAGTACAGTACAGTCATTGGTGTTAAAAACTAAAATGAGGTTAGAGAAGAGACTATTTTAGCTTTGCATATTTAGAAAGTTTATTAAAAAAATTGCAAAGACAAACAGATGTTCCTATTTTCTCTTTACAGTGATTTAGCAGATTTTTATGTTTGATTTCTTCTTTAGAATTTGATCTCTTATATCTGAGCTAAAACACTGTAGTGTCTTCTATGTCATCTCCTTTGATGTGAGAAATACAAGGATTATAAATAATAGAATTCCTGCAAAAAAAAAAATCTATTAAATCCCTTGGAAAAATTGTGTAAATTAATTTGGATGTACGACTGTGAAACTAAAACTGCAATAGCTGTTGTTCTAGGAAAAAAAAAAGAGAGGTCTCAGTACCTCACACCAGTCAAAGGATGATTTTTGCGTGTAGAATGCCTGGTGGGAAAGAGTTAGCTATACTTTTTACATAGATTAACAGGTAAAATAGAAGAAAACAATAGATCTAAATTAATTACGTGAGATGCCAGTAAAAAATCCTGAGACTGCATACAAAAAAAAAAAAGGATTATCTTTCTAGAAATTCATTTAAAAATGTAGTATCATTGGAAATTATGTAGTTTATATGGTGAAATTAAGACTTTGAATAAAGAAGTGTTGTTATGGAATGCTTCGGTATAAAATGAAACACCTGTGGCTCATATTCAAGTTCACTGAAAAAAAATGAGCTGGTAAACTAGCAGGTAGTGTTTTAGTTTAGCAAACAGACTTCGTTTTACAGTGGGAGAAGAAAGAAAATGACTGTACCTTTATGATACTTATATGGATAGTGCTTATGTTACCTTCATATCACCTGCTTTTTTATTGCAAGTCTGGCAGGAATCAGATCAATCATCCTACAAATGATGGACTAACATGAAAACAGCTTCAAAATGTAACTCTTGCTGACTGACAAGTGTTTTTATCAGATAACTCTTATAAAATTATATATTTTTACTGGAGCTGACATATATTTCTCTATATAAAAATGCATACATAGACTCTTCCTCTATATGTACAGGTGTATATATACACTTTTTTTATATACATAGATATACATATATATCTCTCTGTGTATGCATGTGTGTGTATACACACATACACTCCTCTACAGATAAATCATGTATCACAGAGAGAGAGAGAGACATGCATATATGTCTGTCAGGTCCAGCAGCTCTCACTCAGCATTGCTTGCATCTGAAGACTGATTGACAAGCTGCTGTTGCTAAGCACAACACGGATTTGCTTCGGGAATTGCGCATTGACATTCGATGGTTAGGAGACTAGTCAGGGTTGATAGTATGGTCAGTGGGGAGAGTTAGTCCAAGGGTGGCATCGAATTTAGAAATCTGTGTCCTCAGGATGAGCACCTTTTCAGCCATAACTACAGGGATCCTGGAGAGATTGTTCCTGAAAATGACATTAGGATAAAGTAAGGCATGGTTGAAATGTGATATGCTTTCCACATCTGTGTGAGTGTATTCTCATATGAATGTCTTAAAAACAGGTCAAAGTAAGGTGATGGTAAAACAGCATGTGGAAAATCTACTTAACTGATATATTTACTTTCTTTATTTGCCTGGCTTAATTGAGCAGCTAATCCCAGTTTCTAGAGCATATATTGGATAACATTATGTCTGTTGCATATAATTAAAAGAATGATATCCTGCCAGCTTCCCAGTTGTAAGCCATAAAACTTGTCCTCTGGCTACACAAATCTCAAATTTACGATGTTGTCATAACTTGCAAATATGCAGAAATTATTTACTTTCTGTATCTTGTTAGACTAAATATAAACTACACCATTTATTGTTCATTATTCACTTATTTCTTTTCCTGTGGAGTAGAAAAAAGTCATCCTGAAAGCTATAGGGAATGAGGATCAGTGCCAAATGAAAGCTGAAATAAAATCATCTGAAACAAGCAGCAAAATTGTACGTTCCTCTGCCATGGTTTGGTATATAGATAATAATAATTTCCCTTAGGTTATAACCCTATTCTCCTGACAATAGGTGTTTGCTTCTGTCTATGATTTTTGAAAGTATGTAAGTTACTTTAAAGCATGATTTTTATCAGTCTGAAATGGAGCCATGCTTCTGAATCATGGATATACTTTAAAATTGCTTGCCTTTTACCTTAGTGACATACACTCAGATTCTCTAATATATGGACACAAATTACTTTTAATCTTTTTACCATTTTTTTTCATATACTGCACTTTCCTTGCTTTATTATCCAAGAAACAAATATTTTGGGTACTATATCATTTTAGATGATAGCATAGAGTGTACTCCAACTCATCCCACAGGACAAAATATACTGTTTGTGACATCTCAGATAGAACAGTGATGACAGTAAAATGAAAACATTACCATTTGTTTAAAGGACTGATTTGTACAAAAAGCTAAAAACAAATGCATATATTATGTAAAACAGGCACAGGTTTCTGACCACAAAAACTTCTGAGCTTGCTTTTTTTAAGAAGATTAATTTCAAAATTAATTCAGCATTTAGGGTGTGGGGAGTAGAAAACATTTTATATACCATCTTAAATATACTATATTTTCTCCACACATGATTCAGTAATTTTTTTCTCTCTTAATTTTTCTCTCTTATTTTTTCTCTCTTATTTCTAAGTTGACCACTGAGTTATGAAAAGGAAAAATCTACTGCAAATACATCTGAGAAAACTGGACTTAGGGTTTAGGACTACAACTCTGTAGGATGAAGCAAAGCAATCCACAACAGGGTGGGCAAACCTCAGAAGCAAAGAAATTGGGCAAAGGAGTTTGTCTCCCTTACCTTTCCACATTTACTCTACGATAAAACAGATACTACTCAGAGCCCATTTTCTGTGCGTGAAAATATTGGAGGAATAGAAAAGCATCAACAAACTGGATATGTTGTCCTTTAGATGTAACATAGCTAGAAAGGTGGTCCAGAATTAAATTTTGATCTGCCAGGTTCAATATCCTGAACCAAGACTCTGGCAGGTTGCACTCATTCTGCAGTTCCAAGATAAGAAGCACAAAGTTCCCTTTCAAACAACCTTTCCCGCTTGTTTTCTCACCAGTGGCTTGTAACAGTTGTTTGGTCATCAGTTTAGGGTGGGCAAATTCACAACTGCTTTGGCCATAGCCTAGATAGGTAATTAATTCCTGTGTTTCTGTAAAGTTCACGTCTTTGGCACCTCAAAATCATCAGATTGAGAACTATTCAGGATCTTTCTTTCCTTTGCCTCCTTTTCCAAAAATAGTCTGGTACTTCTGCTCTGGTTATAGCTGTACAGCCACTCAAAAGCAAAAAAGGGTAATATGGTATCTAAAAAGAATTAAAATTAGTCTTCAGTGAAAATCAACTTTCCATTTAAGAAACCTTTGAATTCTTCAATGTTGTGATGTAGTTAAGTATCGAGTCAAAAAATCATACATCCCTCAACAGAACCAAAATCACATTTGAAATCTTGAAAGTTAGTATGAAAAAGAATTTCTCTCCTGTATTCTAAAGAAAGGAACTGATTCTTGGCTTAGGTGATTTCAAATATATAGTTGTATTTTCTCATTACAAGGACAGCTGCAAGCAAAAAAATTAATTACAATTATTGGTTTGAAAATTGTAAATACTCAGATTTTTTCACAGATCAGTGTTTCTTTAGATAATATTGATCTACAAAGAGAGAGATGAAATGCATAATTTCAAAGTTCACTGGAGGATCAAAGTGTAAGCTAAACTTACACTTCATTAGCAATCACAAATTGTTTTGTATCAGGTATAATTAACCCTGAAAACAGAATAAGAAACATTACTCAGAAAGTGTTTGTTGGCCAAAAGATAGTAAAAATTCAAGACAAAGTGTGTATATTCTTTGCTTCCAAAATCAAACAGATGGAGAGGCAGAGAAAAGCTCCTATGTCATGGCTGAGCATGCAAATAACAATGAGAATAACAATTATATGCCAGATGATCACTGGCATATAATGCAAGTGACATGGAATGACTATAATGGAAATGGCAAAATACAAGACATCTCCATGTATTAATGAGCATGGAAAGAGTGTCTTCTAAAGAGGGAGAGGAAGAACCATCAACAAAAGCCATAATGTGGACTTGACACTTATTCACTGAAATCTGTCATCTAAAATATATATTTAATTAAAGCTGTAGTTCAGTGAAATACTTCATATCAAATCCAGAAATTTTAAACTTTTATGAAAATTCTCAGTGTGCATCTAAATTAGTATTTAATTTAGCTTTGTGGGGTTTGGTTTGTTGCTTTGGGGTTTTGTTTTGGGTTTTTTTTTTCTGCTTTAACATCTTGTCAGGAATATTTCATCATGTTCAAAGCTCAGGGCAAAATCACATGTTACTCTGCATGTCTTAGCCTGGCTGAAAGAGCTTCTTATCTACATTTTTTCCCTCCTAACTGATTAATTCAATTTAGTCATTTGCTCTTCTTTTCCATAACTAAAGGTTTGTTTATGGTTGGCTGGTGCTGTGCGTTTTGGTAGCAAGAGTAAACTGGTTTCTGATACAGCTCCATTAGTAGGGGTAGACAACAAGATGGATGAGTGTACCTCCTGTCTCATCCTCTTCTCTTTCATTCTTTTTTTTTTCTGCTCAGAATATTTATTTCTGCTTTGTTTTTCGAAGACCTATCCTGATGTTAACCTCTTTGCTCACTTGGTGTGTGAAATTTAATAGAATTTCAAACCAAAATGGTTACTTAAAGCATTTTCTGCTAACTGCAGGATACTAAATGTGTATTGAGAAATGATGCCCCAAACATTACTAGAATAAAATTTGCAGGTTTAAGGGGATTATAGAGGGGGAGAGATCTGAGGTCTAGAAATAAAATAAAAACATGTCTTCCTAATTTTTCACACTGGCTTAACAGTAGAGAATTTCTGCTTTTTAGCTTCCACTTTTAAGAAACATATTAAAATACTAAAATACTAATAAAATACTAATCAGCTTTACAGTTACCACATGCACAGATATAGAATTTTCCATTAGTAACAGAATTTTGAGATCAAGAAAATTGTTGTTTAGACATCTACTTTAAACTATTTCAAGCATTGAAGAACAATGAATTATTACTGCTACTTAAAAAAAATATGAATTTTAGAAGTCTTCACTGAAGGAGAAGGATATATAATGTAAAAGTACAGCTAAACTTATAACCTAAATGCTTACCTTTTACATGGAGAACGCATGCATCCTGGGACTGGAGAAGCATCATACTTCATTCCTCGTGACTTTACTCTGATTTGCATATTGCACCATGATTCACAGCATCACAATGGTCTGTGTGAACATCAGCATGCCCACAGTTACCCACAGCATGATACCTGCAGACAAACCTACCAAAGGCAAGTGGAACAATTGCTGTGACTCACCTACCTTCAGCAGTGAGTCTGCTCTGTGGTCTGTTCCTCTGTTTACACAAGTGTTCATACACACACACGATGCACCTCTTTTCTTACTCATTGTGGTTTCCCTACCAAGGTCATAGTAAATATGCAAAATCAGTATACATCAATATACAACATAAACTGTGCCACTTCTAGTGCATTTGCAACATGCCAGTACTCATTTGGAGCAGTTTTGTTTAGTAGTGAAGGGAAGCAGTTGAAGAATAACCTCAGAGAATAATTAAGAAATAACATAGGCTTTTTCTTTGGTTTTCCTTGACATATTTTCTTTCCAAGTCTCCATTCAATTTTAATTAAGTTTTGCTTTGATATCCTGAACCTGAAACAGTGGATTTTTTTATCTCATAATATAAACTTTACCTTGAAGGAAAAAAAAAATAAAGTTATGGAACTGTCATCATCAGGTCATAGAATGAAAGGATTATGAGTTTTATGTGGGTTAAAAAAATAATCTTTTAATTAATTATCATTTTATGAGTTTCAGGTACACACAAAATATCAAATTCATAGAGCCTGATTCCGTCCCTATTTGATGTTAGAAGAATGTTAAGTGAGAAAATGTAACTCATGCTCAATTA
>VYZS01017962.1:0-11393 GCA_013400695.1 Neodrepanis coruscans
CAGATGACCTCCAAAGGTCCCTTTTAACATCAGCCATCCTGTGATCCTGTGATTGTGTCTTGTCCCTAAGGGCACTGGGGACACATGGTACTTTATCATATAAACTCAAGAACTAAAATCTACTTCTAGATTTAGCTAGATTAAGCAGGCATGGATGGAGTACACCAAGATTCAACACTCTGACCTGAATGACAGAATTAATTCAGAATATCAAACTATAGCTTTCCTCTCTTACCACTAAGGTACTGACTACTATGGAAGTGTTGACTGGTGGATGTTGAGTTGAGGGGAATTCCAGGAGTTCAAACACCAAATGAGAAACATTTCCCAGCAATTTGAAAACAGCTAAGTTGTTTTCGACTCATCAGCATTTTCTGATTAAAGAATTATTTAATATTTTCTAATTTCTTCTAAAGCTAAACAGTTGGGACTTAGGGGATAATAATTTTATGAGATTGTTACAAGTATAATCAGTATTAATTGCTGTTCTAAAAATTAAATATATGTAATTGTAGTTTGAAACTAAGACAAGAAGGACATTTCCTACCACTACATGACATTTATTTAAGACACTTGGAAGATATTTGAAAGAATGTTTCTAATGACAAGTTCTGCAGTAATAAAGAACAGAGGAAAAGATTCTTTAACAAGAACAAAGAAAAAGAGTCTCTGACAAAGAGCAGATTTTAGAGTAGCTGCAAAATCACTAAGGAACAGGGGTAGATACACATTGCAAAATTAAACAATTAATAGTAATGGTTTAGAACAATTTTGGAGCATCCTTTTCTGGTTTCTGAATTCTCTAGTGATTTTGCCTGAAAAAGAAACACCAGAAAAACAGCAAATAGGGACTGAAGAATTCCTTCCTGCCAAAATAGAAGAGCCACAAAGTTGCCATAATAAATTGAATCGTATCAGAATCTTCTTCAGCGAAACTGCTCTGGCTGAAAGCCAAAAGTGCAACATAATTCCTGTTGTCAGGCCCCATTTTGCCACTCAGTCTGTGATAATCTGTTTCAGTTCTACATCTAGACACTGTTCTACCTAGACACTGTTATTTTTTTCTATTTCAGTATCTCTGGGTGAGCAAAACCCTATTTTGTTTCCTCTCATCTGTCCACAGCAGTTTTCATCCAGGAATTGGAATGCAATTCTCTCCTCATACAGGTCTCCTCAGGGCCATGAGAAATGTGAGATGCTTTCACCACCCACTGTTTTTTTCTCTGAAATGAAGTGCTGATAATTTTTATATGTTATCCCAGAATGAGGTACATATTTCATGAGATTGATTAGGGGTGAAGAAACTACTGAAGTCTTCTCTCATTGGGCCCTGGTCTTCATTGCTGGCATAATCAGATGATCACGGTTACAACCTCCCTGCCTCCCTCCTTGTGATGCTCTTCAACCCAATATCCCTGTTTTCTGGAGGAAAGGTTTAGTACATGGGGAATCTGCTCCCCCTTGCGAAAAATACTCTGTCTCTTTTCTCTTCTCTCATTTCTTCCCTCTGCTTTCACTCTGGACTATATTTGGTACCTAAATTACACAAAAATCCCTAGGATGGGGGAAGGAAATAGACACAGCTGTGGGCCTGCTTCAAAGTCTCTGGTCTACTCTCATGAATGGTGCAGACTCCATGCACTATGTGTGTTCCCAAAGGAAATTAGCTTTAGGAGTGGAAATGTAGTAGTTGTGTCAAAATGGTACTATAGTGGGGCTAGGGAGAGCTACTCACTGAGACGGGGATTTTTATCTCATGGTTGTGCGGTTTCTCTGAAAAGAACTACTATCTCTGCTTGAGTTCCAACAAGGCTGGCCTTACAGGGAATTTCCAATGTAATCTGTGAAGATCTGAAAATGTCCTCAGTGGTCATAATCTTGATTATTGCAAATATATATGTATATGTATATATAGACAATATTTATAATTCTGCACACATCTCTATGTATATTTATATATACACACATATGTATATACTTACACATTCACACATAAATGCATACTTACATTCTCCTTGTCAGTTGTGATGGCACAAGTAAACTTTATGATCATTGAGATAGTTTAACCATATATAACATGAACAGAGGCATTTGCCTGATCAAGTGGAAGAAGGAACAAAGGTAAATTTGCCAATTCAAGAACATTTTACTGCACTTAGTATATTAGACACGCATTTTGTTCCACCATCTCTTCTATAATGCAGCTAAGTCTCTCATCGATTTGTAACTGGAAGTGTCAGAGTTCATTTAAATAATGATATAGAAGGGGAAAAACTTTTCAGAGATGGGATTTAAAAGCATTTCCAAGATGGAAACAAGGAGGGGATGTCAGTCTACAGGGAGCAATAATTCCTGTTCAAATGACACCTCTCATAAAGTTCCCTTTCCTGTGAAAGGGAACACTTTGCAGAGGGAAAACTCCTCTACAGTGCAGAAAAACAGTTTTTAAAATTGAATCTCAGAAGTTAAGTGTTTTGGTCTGGGAAGATTCTTTGGTAATGTTTGAGGTTTTCTTTAGCTGCTTAAAGGAAACTTTAACTGCAATATGCACCAATTTTTCATGTGTGCATCACCATATATCATGAAATAAAAGATTCCTTTTACCTTTCATTTCTGCATCCGGATTAAAGATTTATGAAAAAATACACTACTTGTTCTGAGGTGTGATTTGTGTCTTGTTTCATGGAAGAGACTGTAGTTTAATTCATGCTCCATAAAGCTGCCATGTTTTTTAATAGAATGAGCAAATGTAAGACCCTGGTACATGCCAGCAGATATTTTTTAGTAGCACAGGAATTTGAATGATAAATCCAAAAGAAATCCTCATGTCCTGCAGATTAAGTAGATATTACAAACAAGCTCATTAAATGTTAAGACCTGTTACTCCCAGGATGACCAGTGGAATCCTTAGTTCTTGACCCATGCCAGACATGATCAACAAACCACTGGAAAAATTGTAAGATAGGGCACAAGCCTGCACAGACCAGGGAATAGACTGGTGAACTTAAGAGTCTATGACTTTTATTTGATGAGATACCAACAAAAATCTACTGGAGATCACATGGATTTAGAACAAAAATAAAATTTAAAGAAATTTTAGTGAAGAAAAATATTACAACAGCTTCCTTAAATACTATCTTTTTAGTTTTCAGATGAAAATTGAAATTAAAACATGAAAGTCATCCATTGGACAAGACATATCTTTGAGAAGGGTGTTTTGCATAAGAGGAAAAAGAATTCAGAATTACCTTTGATTTATATATCTTTATTGCATCTAATGACTATTGAATTACAAAGGAAGAGTGTTATTTAATCATTCTGAGGAATATGTGTTAAAGTTTCAATATTTTATACTTATGGTTGCATATCATATCATCATATCATCATATCATATCATATCATATCAATCATATCATATCACTTAAATTCTATGAAGTTGAGTCTTTTCTTCTTGTGTTTCACTCATTACTAGGTGAAGGAATGAGAGAGATGAGGTTGATATACAAGTGCTTGATGGAAATAGGATTATACACATGAAAAATAACTACACATGAAGAAATGCTCATGATAACTGCTGGTACTGTAGTTTTTTGATTGTGTGACCGATGTAACAGCCACCAAACCAGACAGGCTGAATCATGGCTGGCAGAACCATGTTTCCAATCGAAAGATCTCAGGAATAGAGTAGGGGACAGGAATAATAAGTCTGACAGTGGAGGCAAGGGGAAGAGTGTCCTGCTGTGTTTCTGCCATGAAAATAACCTCATGATTAACATGCTTAAGTGGGAGTGGGAATGCCTTTGCACCCGGTCAGCCTCTGTTCCTACAGCTAACCTGCCTCCCGCTACTGCCTCAGAAGCCTTTAATCTTCTCCAAAGCACTCTGGACCAGCACATCTTGCCCATCAGAAGCTGCCTGGATGACCTGAGCTAGTTCATATCCTCACAGCACCAGATCATCTCTAATACACCATCCTGCCCTCTTCTCAAAATCCCTCACATGTTCTGTGACAGTGTCACCATCTGGAGACCCACCCCCAGTACCTGCTGACCTGTATCAGATTTCAGTACAATGCATAATGTCACAGGTAGGGGAATGTTCTTGGGTATTCTGTATAAGAACACACAGAGAAATATACAGATACACTCTGGGTAACAGAGTACGTATGCTAGTTCTGCTCTTACTGATGTTGTAGTTTACAGACCTATCTCTGTTTTAGTATGCTCAGTGTCATGGCTTTTAATATTCTGTTATGCTTTTGAAAAATTTCAGTCATAAACAGTATTAATCTGCATTTTTAGACCTTAGTCCAAGAGTCTAATGCAGCAAGATGGACAAGAGGGAGAGGAGGAGAATTATGGAACATTAGATACAATCATCGTATAATATGTGACACAGTCCACTGTAAATGTACTGATCAGTTACAGCTCTGTGAGTGTCTCCAAACCTCACAGTAAGCCTGCTTCCTGATGAACTGACACAACTAGTTTGTACGAAGCTTGAAAAACCCATGTGAGCTACTGACAGGACATATTTTTTTTATAATGTAAAAGAATTATCATATAAATTCTACTATAATGATAATGCTTATATTCTCACAAAATTGAAAATTCCCTTGGATCACTGAAAGTGCGGTAAATATTTTATAGTAATGTTGCCGTCTGGAATTGAGATAAGAAGTGAGCCAAACGCAGTGCAGGGAGAGCGCAGCTTTACTGGTGATGTCCGTTGATCCACAGAGAAAACTCGTAACAATCTCTCCATTTTTATAATCTCTAGTGCCCACCCATCACACACTACCCAACTAAACCCCATCTAACTACTATGCCCCTAAACACCCAACAGGATGGTCCCTTATTACCTATCCCCACCCCAGTCCAGCCCCTACCAGGCCTGGAAACCTGACTCTATGTTTTGACTTCCTACCCACCTTATCTATATAGAACAATGCAAACATGTGAAAGGCAGGCTGTCCTTTGCCCTCAATATTCTAAGCTATCCAGCTACCTAGCTATAGTGAATTCTCAAATCTTAAGCATACCCCTTAAGGCATCAGTAATATAAAAGTAATGAAAGTAAAATGGTCTTAAAAGAAGAATTTGGACAACATGCTCAGGTACATGGCATGACTGTTGGGCAGGGCCAAAAGCTGGACTCGATGATCCTGATGAGACCCTTCCAACTCAGCATGTTCTATGGTTTTGTGAAGTTTATATGGTGAAATATTTTTGATCAAAACTCTTAGTCAAAAATGCCTACTTTTTTCTTTGTTATGAATCTTTGTACCCCGTTTCTTTTTTTTTTAATTCTTCACCTTTTAAAATTAAAGGAAAATAAGAAAATAAAAATCTGATAATAATGACTTGGAAAATTTTTAATTAAACAATGTGGAAGCATTATTTTTAATTTGCTTCATTTGTCTTGGGAAACCAACATAAGATCTCTCTGCATGTAAGATCTCTGTTTTTAAGGGAAAATCCCTACAAAGAGTAACATTTTCAACATATTTGCAAAGTCGTTTTCCAACAAAGTAACCACTGATAAAAAAACTATAAACAGTTCTTATTCTACTGAGGTCTATGCCCCTTAGATTGAACCATAACATGAATTTTAGAGATTAGCTGTAAATTGTCTAAAATAAACATTTCCTTTCTTCAGCTTAGAATCTAATACTTTGTGGTTATGTAAGTTGTAACAAAGAAGAGTTCCAAAATTATTTGCTTTATTTTCCAACTTTTGAATTCATTTCCACTGGAAACTAAAGAAGAGAGATGAAACATAGTCTTCTTACTAAGACTTAGCTCCACAGATATTAGTGACTG
The DNA here is from genome assembly GCA_013400695.1 of Neodrepanis coruscans. Lineage (NCBI taxonomy): Eukaryota > Metazoa > Chordata > Aves > Passeriformes > Philepittidae > Neodrepanis > Neodrepanis coruscans. The sequence continues at coordinate 5,823 of VYZS01017962.1, forward strand.
AAAGACTTTGACAGATTTGTAGAAACACAACGGGAAATATGATAGGCAGCCTGTACCCGACTGCCATATGATTAATTGTTAATATTTACATTACTGTAGTGTTTGGGGGGCTCAGTTAGAAGCTAAGTTGTATTTCACTGTACATAGAAAACAGGTGTCTTGAGGAATGTTTCAGCCACTGTAGATTTGGAGCCAAACCTGCCATTTCCTTTTTCTCTGGCACTGATGTGGGAGCTATTTACACTGGTGGGTTCAGATGAAAGCTGCTTGTCACCAGAAACCAGTGACAAGTTGGGCTGATTAGGAAACAGTTATCTTATTATTCTTTCTTCATCCCCTTCTCTCACATCAGAGACACTGTGGCATTTTGCTAAAAATCCCAAATATTTAACAAATCCACGAGGAAGTAAAATGCATTTTACCGTGAGATGATATCACCATGTCACCTGAAAGCTGTAGTTAATGGACTTGAAATCTGAGGTGTCTCTAAAGAAAGCAGTCCAATATTAAGCAATCTTTCCCAGATCTACTGCAGTTTCCTTAATGTGATGGACAGAGTGTGTGAAAGAGAGGGAAACCCAACAGAGAACAATTGGTTCTGGGAATACACTTGTCTTGCTTCTATTTATCTTCAGGGCAATTTAAAATTGCTTTTAAGCCTTGAAAATTACATTCAACTTCCACTGTTCCTTTTCTTTTTAAAGTTAATTCTGTAATAAGATCTTTTAATGCTCTAACTCTCCTCGTAATTTCTTTTCCCCTGACTTCCCAAAGTATTTATCAATGCAAACTACTAAATGAGAAAAATACAGAGATGGCTCCCAAAATGATGTCTGCAGTGAAGAACCTAGAGTAGCTGCAGATTACATAGGCATACCCAAAGTAGCTCTAAAATTTGCTTGTTTGGATGGAAATCACAGCTGCTTCAGCAGCTGAGACTTACTGAGCAGCTTTTATAACACCTGCAGAGCCTGTTGCTGCTGCTGCAGGCTCACCCTTGTCCAGTGCTAAAACTACCACGAGTATGAAATTGGACACTGTGACTGCATTTCTAGAATGTTCAATGGTACCTTTGGCCAGCGTTGACATAACCAACAGAGATGATAAATCACTGCAAGTAACAAAATTGTCTGTAAGTTAAGAATACAGAATGAAGCTGTTCTCACCTGCAAATTTCCATTACGGGGATGAGAGCTTTTCTAAAACACAGTCTTGAAGGATAAAAAAGACAGTGGTTCCCATGGTGATGAGAAAAAGGATATTGGAATGAAAATGTGGAGGTTTCTTGAAACAACTAGCAAACAAATGATAAGTAAAGTTGATGAAATGATGAGTAAATGCAGAACTATGGAAATCAAAAGAAAGGCATAAGATATAGGCTCCTCTGAGGGTAAAAATACACTTGGTTTGTGGTTTTGTGGTGGTTAAACATATATGAGTGCTGTGGGAAATTTATGTTAAATTATAAATAAAAAGTATAAACCTAATTTTTATTGCTAGATATATGGATATATATTTACCCAGAACTATTTTGGTTTAAAGGAAAAAAAGCTTAATTTTACATGACAGTAATTTATATTATCTTATTAAATACCTCTTTTAATAACATTTCAGAAATTGCCAGATTTATATTGTCTTTTTGAAGGTCATCAAATATATTGCATCTGAATTTACATATCCAGGATTTCTGGAGATCACAGTGGTGTTATAAAGTTTAGGATCAATCTTGTACCCTCAAATGCTCTAAAATGTTCAATATAGCACATCCAGACTAAGTGTCTGTAAGCAGATTTATTGTTAACAGAGTATTTCTATAACATATTTTCCCTCTCTCCCCTCAAGGAATCAGTGCATGTTAGAGACTCTAGATAAATGGACAGTTCTACTGCATGGCAAATCACCAGCTAAATTTCAAATTTTCACACATGTTCAGTCACCAAATTTGATGTTCAATTGCCAGATTCGATGATCAAACACCAAATCTAAGGCATAATGAAAGAATGAAAAATCATTCCGTGATTTTGCCAAAGAAGTAAGGCGAATGAAATATAGATACAAAATTATTTGGTGGAAGAAAAATATATCTTTTAAAGGAAACGTAAAAATACTTCTAGTGTGGGTGAGAATGTGACATGAGAAGGAAAACAAGAAGGAACTGGAAGAGAAGAGCAACATGAGATCATATATCCATCTCCCTAACTGGTCAAAAACTTCATGGATTTGTCTGGGGTTTGACAACACAAAAGAAATTTGATAACAAAGCACATCACTTCTTTGATCTCCATCAACCTGGGAAGAGCACCACAGGAGTTTGGGTTAGTATGGGTGCTGTATTATGCCTCTTAACTGAAGATAGGTCAAGCTGTACCCTCTCTAAAATATTATCAAGTTCCTTGCTTGCCTTATTCCTTCTCTGTGAAAAATCCACCCAACCTTAGTCTCAGACTCTAGCAGCTGCTGATGTATTTAGCCAGGCAGCCTTATTCACATTTTCCTGCTTGTGTGTTCTCCAGCTTTTAGGATGCAATTCCAGAGAGAGAGCATTTAGAACTAAATCTATCAAATGACCTCACACAGGAAATAATCCATTTTATTCAATTTCCTTTGCCACGGATTTAGCTTGCAGACTTCATATACAGAATCTTCATTTTAGTGTACTAAACAAGATCAAAGGTGACTCTTACTATTCCAAATTCCATTGAAAGCTAATCTGAATCATTATGCTTTATACAACTTCTCTCCTAGGAGGATTTTCTTTAATGAACTATTATTCACCATAGCACAAGATCTGCTCAACTAAAATAAATCCAAGCTTCTTATAATTTTACAGCTGTTGCAATTAAATAAACACTGTCAGGCCAAACTTTTCTAAAACCATGGAGCAGAATATTTTTTTTAATATTAAATTTAGTGTATCATTTTAAGAAATTTTAAATCCAGATATAAGCATCTGTTGTCAATATGCATAAACTGAATAAGGAACCTAACCTTATTCAGTGTTCATTATGACTAAAAGCACCTTTTAGTTCATTGCTTTGTTCAAGCAGAAAACAAGAAATGGCCTTATGAAATGATAGTGCTAGATCCAGTGGAACTGAATTAAATAGAATTGAAAATCAAAGTGAATTGAAATCTTTAAGCTCTTTGTCTCTCAGCAGGTAATGCTGCAGTTAGAGGTAGCATTGAGAGCATCAGATTTCTTCTGAAAATATCTCTGGGCAAAAATATCTCTTCAGTACTCCAAACATGGTATCTGTAGGTACTAAAACATTCAAAGTATTATCATGAAAATATTCATTAGACTAGTGCTTGAAAAGACAAAAATCCATTTTCCATAAGAGAGTCTGATTCCATTATCTGATTTACTTTATGAAAATATGTGGGTAAGTTTTCATATTTATTTATAGCTGCTGCTTTCATTACATCTTGCTTTCTTACGTGCCATTTCATGCATTATGCAGAAGTGAAAATGCAACAAGACCCAGTGAAAGTTAAGCTACAGAACATCTCTGAATTTCATCAACTTAAATCTCCTGAAGTATTTGAAAAAGGAATACTTCCTGCTAATGATGAGAGAGGCACGAACTGAGCTGTGGGTTACCCAGGAGTAGGCTGGGCTTCCCATGTGCTGAGGAGAAGGAGGTATCAGCGCCCATTCTCCAGGGAATGCACTGAAAAGGCAACATCCAGGGGTTTCACACACAGCCAATATCTCTGTGGCAGTAAATGAAGAGCCATGTAAATGCTACTGCATCTAGTCTGCTGGACAGAATTTCTGGTTGCAGTTGATGTCTCCTTTGACATACCATTGGTATGGTGTCATAAATAGGATTTCTTCATATATTAACAGTACTGAATATCATTGACCAATTCTTACATCCCCTTTTAAAGTCTAGGGACAATCTTTCTTTTTAATATTGTTTTAAAATTCACATTTTATTCTCTTTTCATTGCTTAACTCCTAGAAATTAAAAAAAAAAATTCCTACCTAATTCACAGGACTCTTTCTAGTCCTTTTTCAACCAGTCAGACTTTATTCTTTTAACATTTGGTTTCACCCCTTTTCTGTAGCTTTTCTGAGAAAGGTCCATAAGGCATTTTATAACAGGTATTAATATGACATCTGATGAATACAGCTGCCATTATAATTAAACCTTATTCCAAGGAGATAATTGCATTTCCTTTTCTTTTGATTCAATTATATTAGTATATATTTTAATTTTTAAATTGCATTTTAATTTTCCATTTTCAAATGACTACATTCATATGGGAAAAATTTATTTCTTTACAATTTTGAGTGTTTTTAAAGATTGTCATTGGTTACAATAATTAGATATTCAATAGAAAACATACAGCTCTATATAAAGGAATCTGCTGTTACTAATAGCACTAATTTTTTTTCCCTCTAATTGCAGACTTTGGCCAAAATCCAAGAGAGGAAATGAAGTCTGAATAAAATGTTAAAACTGAGTCACATTTTGCTACATGGCAACAGATACTGAGCTGTTCAGGAGAGATGTCTGAGGATATGGCAACCTTCATTGTATATTCTATGAACACTGATGGTCTAAATAATCATTTGGGTCACTTTCTGTTAAATACAGGAACATAACCATTAACATTTTAATGTAAGTAAAGTGATAAAGTCACTGAGAATGATGTCTCATCTTCAGTTGATGTCTTCCAACCATAGCTACCTCTCTCAGGCAAGAATGATGCTTCAAAAGCCATATGCACACCTAAGGCATTTGGGGACAATTCTTAACATAAATAATCTCTCATGGAATCACAGAAAAATTAAGGTTGGAAAATAACTAAGTTCACCAATAAAGAATGTCTGTAAGTGCCACTGCTACACTTCTGTGAAATAACTTGAGGTCTGGTAACTCAACCATGTTGCCGGGTAGTCTGATCCAATGTTTGACAACCCTTTTGCTGAATAAATTTTTCCTCATATCCAATCTAAACCTCCTCAGGTGCAACTTGAGGCCATTTCCTCTGCTCCTGTCACTTATTACCTGGGAGAAAAGAGTGATCCCCACCTCACTAAAAGCTCCTTTCAGATAGTTGTAGAGAGTCATAAGGTCCTCCCTGAGCTTCCTTTTCTCCAGGCTAAACAACTTCAGCAGACCCTTCACCAGCTCTGTTGCCCTTCTCTGGACATGCTCCAGCACCTCAGTGTCTTGTAGTGGGGTGTTGTGGTTTTACCACTAAAAAGTGTGGTACTGACAAGAGATGTCTGACAGAAGCCACATACACCCAAAAAGAAAACACACAAGAAACACAGTTTATTTCACACACACAGAAAACCGACAATAAAGTGCAAAAACAGACAAATTAAGCTTCCCCAGACCCCGTGTTGGGATAGGAAGGCTCTGGGATAGTGCTGGTTTTTTCTCTGTTGGGGGCTCCGGAAGAGACGCCGGGATAAACAGAGAAGGACCCCGACCTCAGCTCTCCCGGGAGGGGGTTCTGCAGCCAACCTGAGGACCCTACAGTAGCGCCGAGCCTCCACTTGGCTTTTCTGAAGAAAAACACTCAGACAGTTAGAAACCGCGAGGCCCCCTCCCC
>VYZS01017975.1:1854-15513 GCA_013400695.1 Neodrepanis coruscans
CAAACCACTGTGCCTCAGAGCTAAAGAACAAATTCCCACTACATCTACTTCTACGACAAGGTAAATTATGATTTTGAATTTAATAATAATCAATAATTTTAGCACGTTCTGAGGCTGGAACACTAGGACAAGGTACGTTTTGCTGCTTTGCCATCAAAATGACACCCACAGTAGCCTGCAGCTAAAGACAGACTCTCTTCTCCTTTATAAAACACTGTATTTTTCCAATCTAAAGCTGCAATTCAGAAAAACTTGTACAAAATGGAATCGGTTGCCTGTTCTACTTAAAACACAGGCTTAGCAAAGATGTTCCACATCTGAATACAGATATCATGAATTGCAGTGTTCTGAGACAAAACCTATCCTAACACCAGTCCCTTGATTTCATTCAAGATATAGGAAACTGTCTGCCTGAGATTCTGTATATGGGAGAACATACCAAAGACCCTCCCAGCAGTTAGTCATGGTTTTTGGAATGCATTTCTGTCACCATTCTAAAACAACAATCTTAGACCCTGCTGTCCAGGAGAATTTTAGCAGGACTCTGATGGCAGACACCACTTTCAAACATGCTTCTTGTCAAAGGCTGCAGATGCAATTTGATCAGTACCATTGAAAGAAACTGGTGAAGAGTAGTCAAAATGTAGCTGTGAAGTCCTGAGAGGAAAAGAAAATCATTCATGTCCATTTTGTACTGCAGGAGTCATTCCTTTCCTCAAAACTTTGCCTACATGCAGAAAAAACACCGTAAGATTGTTTTCAAATAATTTATGGGAATAAGGGTGTGTTCTCACTACTTTAGTCACAGGGGAAATCAGTTTATTCAGGAATAAATACAAGAACAATTACAAAAGATTAAGTATCTGCACTCTTTGCTGACTTTCTCCCTCTCCAGTAGCTTAGACCCCAGCAACCCTGCCAGGGATGGTACCAGTATCTTGGTACATTGCAACTTTTGCTTTGAATGATTAAATTCCGACAAAAGTTTTGAATGTAAAGTTTGTTGTCAGCATTCCTATGCCTTTTATAACAAGTTCATTTTCAGTATTTCATTTCTCATGTTCATTCTACTGCTCTGACATCCAGTAAATAAGAAGATACTCAGTGAATACCATCACGACTGTACAACAGGCTAGAGACAGAAGCTTAACTCCTCAAAAATTCACAGTTTTTTCATCAACCAAAATCAGAAAATATCCTGATGACAGTGAAAGTTTTAAAGTTTTTTTTGTGTAATAATGGCACAGAAGGACTCAGGAACCCTGAAATCTTAACCCCATAAAATACAAATACTGCACATTCTGTCATTTTTGGGTTATCATAACAAGAATCTAAGTAAACCTCATGAGCACACAGCAGACCTATGTGCCTCTGGAAGGAATGGGTACCTAGATCCTATTTCCCTAAGCTGCAGAGGCACTGATGTGCCAGAAACCTCCTGCCAGAAGTGCAAGAGATGGGCACTTGAGAAACAAGCACTGTGAACAGGGCCTTGAGATGCCAACTGTATCATCCAGATGTCACTTAGCTTATTTTGCCTTTGTGAACAGTCATGTTCTTAAAAACTAAAAATCTTTCACTCATCTATGATCAAATTCAATTTCACTGGAAAAAAAAAAACAAACCACACAATTATTATGAAACAAAGTAAAAGCAGAAGAAAAAAAAATCTAGAAATGCTTATTTACATTTCCTCTAAAAAATTAGGAAGCTCATCTCACTCCAAAATTTTTACATACAGGAAAAACAGAAGAGGAGGTTACAATGATCCCATACAGTAAGCCACAGACAAACCCTCAACACTCAGGTGGTTTCACAACCATCTCCTTCCTAAATCTGCTGTTTGTCTTCAAAAAGTAACAATTTAATCCATACAACCAAAAATTGTTTCCACTACAGATGTAGGCTTTGTAAGGCTGCCAGATGGATTTCTAACTCCCAACACAAATCATCTAGTGTGATTTTTTCCCCACCTCTAACTCAGTTGCTGAGACAATCAACTTTAAAATGTAGATGCTGCCTAAAAGCTACCTAGAGGTTGACCCTAGTAACTAATGTTGACCACACTCACTCAACAAAATGTGGAGTCTTGACATTGTTGATTACTTTTTCACTTAGGTGGTGATTACCAGTTATAAAGACTGGAAGTAATCAATCCCAATTTAACAGCTGGGCCTATTGATGAAACAAACAAAAATAAAAAATAAAATAAAATTACAAAAAACAAACACCACAAACAACAAAAAAAGCAAAATAAAACAAAATATTATGTCCACAATTTGAGAGATAAAATGGGCAAGAAATAGAAAATCCTGAGGAAAACAAACAAAAACTAAGCACAAATTTGTCCAACAATGGATATGACCACACTTCTGTAGGAAAACGCTTAGTAACTTTTAAATTCTTCCTCCAAGATTCTCTTTTGTCGTTGTCTTAAATTGTTCTGCACACCATCAATAGCCACAGCTGTTAAATTGTGAAGACGTGACAACAAGTCTCTAGGCAAACAACTGCTCAGAGTGAGATCCTTTTCTTTAGGATAATCAGAGCTGGCTGACAAAAGGGGGCCTTATTGAATGCCCTTTCAACAATTTCTACACCAAAAAATGCAGAGAAAGAGGGAGGGGGAAGAAAGGGAACAGTGGGAGGGAGCACCACACTACAGGAACAGAACAGCATCTTTTGCTGCCATACATTGCTTTGCAAGTAGATAAGAAATCTCCACAGGTTAGTGCACATATCACACACAGAACTTGCACCAGGTAAGAACTGAACAGTCACAACTCTGAACAACATCCACTACAGTACTATGTTTTCCTTCAACGTTGCTCATGTAGGTGAAGATTTTATTAGCTACAGAGTACACTGCCAAAAAGATTGAGCATTCCTTTAAAAAAGAAGCTGGTAAAAACTTTATATGTTATAAAGTTGCAGTGATAAAAACTAGTAAAAACCCTAATAGCTTTGGTCTTACTAGCTAGGAGGAAAAGCAAGGACATGGAACAGCTCAGTTGGGCATTTTGCTTCTCCCAAATTTGAGGTGTCAAGGAAACCCATAAAAAGCTCACTTCTGAAGGAACACAGTAGTGGAAACAAACAATGGTTATGAGCACTAAGCAAAGTTTTATACATTTTTTTTTTATCCTGGAAACAATATAAAAGCTCATCTCTTCATCTGTGGAAGAGTTCTTACAAGTGCATACCAGTCACTGCTAAAAGAATAGGGAATGCCCTAGTACACAAAAAATTAACCAGTGGTTATGTCTTAAAAGGATGCTGACAATGTCTTCTGTGAAGCTGCTGTAGGACTTCAGGTCAAAAGACCTGCCTGGAGAAGTTCTAGAGGAAAATCCTACAAGAAGAAGACTTACGAAGGAAAGTATTTCCCAGGTTTTTTTTTATTTCACCAGGATATTTCAGTTTAAGAACAAAAAAAAATCTTACTGTTCTTCACTGATATCAACTGACATTGCTGACTAAGACACTGAACCTCCTGCCTTAAATACTGGAATTTAAATGCACTAAGGATCAGCCATGTACACTCTCAGCTTAGAAAAGAGATTTTCTTCTCAAGACGTTCAAATCAACTAATCAAAGCAACAGCAGTAAGGCAGCACTTGTCAAAACCCAGACCAGCAGCTTCCTTAAGCTGTCTGTAACCACACCAGTTCTACAGCATTAAGACTTTGCTGTCTCTTTCAATACAAGACTAATGTCTACAAATGCCATTTGCCATTTCACTTCCACCTCTGTCAAAAAACACTTCTGCCCCCTAACACCATCCTCCCATTGCAGAATTTGCTCTCCATTACTATTCATAATAATTAAACAAACTTTTGAGACCTATATGCATTTGGAAGACACCCAAAATGAGTTTCCATTCATAATGAAAACTATACTATCAGACCACAGCTGCTAATCCTTAATCATCTTAAGGCAAGGTACTAAAAGGTTTTTTTAAGAAGTAGCAGAAGGGCAAAATTTTTACCTACACACATTTCACAGAGACTGTAGATTGATGAACATTATTTTGGTGACAATCTAAATTTCAAGAGCCTTCTCCTGTCCCCACTAAGGCTTTCCACCTTCACATCAGTCTTCTCAGTTACACCAGTGCAATCACTGTGAGTGGCTTCAGGAAAAACCTATCAGGGAACTCTTTTGGGTTAAACAGCATCTTTTGTTTTAATTCTATTATTTTAACCCAGATCAGTTCCCTGCTCAGTTAGCCACACATGCAGCTGTGCCCACACAAGGAACAGCACAATGCAAAAGTGGGAACAAACAGCTGGAACTGCTGAGAAAACATGATTGTCACAGTACAGAATAAGGCTCAGTTGGATACACTCTTTAGTGGAAATATTTAAAAGCAGAGCAAAAGATGCTATTAGGCTATGAAAACACAAATATGGCCAATTACTGGCAGGACAGTGAGAAGTCACATCACTGCCACAGCAGGTAAGCAAAATTATGAACTTTTCAGGAAGTATATCCTGCTATGTGCACAGGGCCTGTTGTTTCACAAACTGCAGTGCTGCATGCACACAATTTCCCTCCAGTAGCACGTTCCCAAAAACCTTCTGCTTGCATAAACTTTTACTCCTGTGAAATGTATAAACCTGTACCCAAAGAATTGGGTTTATCTTTCTTGTCATTCACAAACATTAAAAACAATTCTGCCAAGTTATGAGATGAGAAAGGGTTATCTAGGAATGTTGTTAATATAACATCCAACCATCTTAAGACTTCCATTTCCACTTCTTGTGAAAAGGAAATAAACAATGAGCATCCTGTCCAATCACTATACTGAATTACTAGCTTTAGAACATGATCCACCTTCTCCATTTTTCCTCATTACTATCTTATTGGAAGTATATCTTTATTTTTAGACAGAATCTTAGTTAACTGTGGTTAAATTGCCGCAATTTAAACATGCAGGAATAAAAAAAAAATGTCAGCTTGTTTACTGTTGACTGATCCAAAGTTATACCAAAAGGACTTGCTCCAGAGTCTACATTCCTTTTATATTTCATTAAAAGAGACTTCTCAGTAGCAGGGCAGCAGTAAAGCAGAAAAATGAATTTTGAGTAAGTCATACTCTTAATTATCACCATTTTACCCCCACATGTTGCCTCACAAAGAAGCACTCAGGACCTCCTCCTCTCCCCCTATATCAATCAGCCTGCTTTGGAAGCAACTACAAGCATGTACTGAAACTAATATTTAGCTTTACCTAAGCACCACCTCAGCACCACAGTTTCCTTTTAAAAAGTAGGGGGAATCTCACAAAAAAAAAAAAAGCCCTAAATTAGTCAAATTCTTTTGTGCATGGATGAACAACAGGAAAGCAAAGCCTTGGGGCCTCTGGGGAGGAACCCTGTCCCTGCAGACCTACTCTGATTTGCTCGGGAGATAAGGCTCCATAGTGACACTTAAGGAAAGGCCTGCTCACATTTGAATTTCTGCATTCCTCAAGAACAATTCATGGCAATCACTAACTTTGCAGAGGAGCTACATGAAAGCTTTGGCCAATGAATGAGGGTCATCTGCTCTTTATCACAAGGGTAAACCTCATCCTGGCCAGTTTCTAACCTTTTAACCCTGTGAATTCTTAATTTGCACATGAATAATGGAATTCTTGCCAAGAGTGCAACCTTCAGCTTCCAGTTTCTAACTTTAGAAACCAAGACCTGATCTCCTTGTGTGTTCAGATCTTAAACTCTTGGACAGATTAAAGTTTTTGATTTCCAAATGCAACACTAAACATTACAATTCTGAAGCAAAAGATAAGCTTATTGGCAAAACCTCTGACCAGGCAAAGTAAAAGAACATCCTCGCACCCTGCTGCTACCAGTAACTGAAGAGAGCATTGGCTTTTTTCCTCCAAAGAAAGAATGCCCATTTAATGCCTATTCTCCACCTGTTTAATATGTATAGTTCCGTCTGTACTCTGACCACAAGGTAATTTGCCTTTGCAGCAACTGCTACTAAACAAAATTATAAGGCTACAAAATCCCCCATAAGACTTTAATTTATTTCACTTAAAATGTCTGCAAAGTTCAACCAATTCATGATAGGAGGCAGAAACATTGTGAAAATGAGAGGGAAAAGTAATTCTGCACATGTCTTACAGGCTCCAAATAACAATACAAATTACTGCCTAATTTCACAGCTTTACAGTAAAGATGACATTCTGAAACCAGTCAGATCAGGGCATGACTAAAGAGAAGAGACTCCTACATAGGATAACTTCATGTTTGGCCACTAGTTAACTACTTAATCACTAAGTCAACAACACCTACTGTGATCATTATGGATCCGCTATCTCTTCCAGTTTTCTCCAACAGCCATAGAAAACCTTTCAAGTATTCAAAGAAGAAAAAGCAACCTTTTGTCACAGTCTTACAGAGGAGGAAGATTAAAAAAAAAAAAAACCAGCTGCAAAGCAAGACTCACTGCACAGCATACAATCTATTGGTTCACAAATCTTTCTTGGTGAAAATCAACAAATTAAATTAAACTATCTTTCTGGTGAAATCATGTGCATGTGAGAAACAAACATTTAGAGAAGTTAAGTACTGTCTGAACAAAACCAGGTTCTACCACTGCATTACTACCATGCTGTACTGCTATAGTGCTCTGTACTATTCCAGAAGTACCCTGATATTGAGAAGAACCCATCCTAACTGTCTTCAATCTGAAGTGGCTCTGAATTTTTCAGCCCTACTCATAAAGTCCATCAGCCACTGCTTAGTTTTATGTTCGTTAACAACAATTAAAAAAAAACTCTTTTAAGAAGGGTTTTCTTCAGTCTACTTAATAATGTTGCTGACACTGAAACCTAGTGATGTAAATTTAAATGTCAAAAATATTAATATTTCATTTTTCATCACTTTACTAGAAGGACCCCAAATTGCTTGGTCTATTAATCCCTTATATGAGTGAGGTGCCATGACACAGAGTAATAAGTAGGCAGGGTTTTGGAATCGAGAGTTCACAGTTTCACGCTCTTACAGCACGTGAAAACTCAGCACTTACTTGGAGCCACCTGCTTCCAGACTGGTTTGGAATGGCCCAAAGGTCTGGCTCACTGAACAAGGTTTTTCACACCTTCCTGGGGTATCTTATGGACAGTTTTTATCATCAGTTCAGAAGCACACAGAAAAAAAAAACCTAAAAAATGTCAATATTCGCACGTTTTTTTAAAGGTAAGCTAATATGCCAACTGTCTTGACTAGTTCCAGGTTGAATTTAGTAAAAGCTACAACTTACAAATAATGTCAAGTTTCCACAGAGGTACCAGCACCACAGTTTTGTACAGCTTGCTACTAAGAATGGGGTCGAAGAGGTCAAAGGAAGTCTTTTCCTATTAGATTAAGTTCATCAGTTAAGTCCTATTATGGAGGGAACATGAGAAGACTACATAAACTGTGTACTCTCTGTGTTATACTTTCTTTGAAATGAAAGTTTTCTTTACTTTGTGAAAATTTACTTTTCTTTGCAAAGTACATTCCCACGTACTTTTTGGAAGCAAAAGGTAATAGTGTTGTAGAAGCAGTCTACTGGCAAAGCTCTGCAATACCATGGAAAAAAAAAGGCACAGCATTCAGTTCCTAACACACATCTCTTGCTCAATACATTTAAGGATGGTAGGAAAATGGAGGGCAACAAACACCCGGGGTCAAACTGTTAAAGCCATAAAGGCACTTAGACACAACTATTTTCTTCACCATTCATCCAGCAGGAGGGAGTCACCCCAGAAAAGGGACTCTCACTTCCTAGAGGAACCACGTAACAGGCCCTTATGATTGGTTCCAGAGGAGTCCCAAAAGGGACAGCATCCACATCTGTTTGGCTGAACACAAGTGTCAGAAGAGCAAGGCCTTAGTAATATAAGCCTCACAGCTGTCCAGAAAACCTCTCCCCTCTTTCTTCACCCAGAGATACACATCTATATTAATCATTTGCCCTGCCCCAAGATAGTACAACACATCAAGGTATTTAACAAGATTTTTTTTTTATCAGATTTGTGGGTAACCCTCATAAGGCTCCCAGAACAACACTTGGGAAACAAGACAAGACTTCTGTAGCCTGTTTTCAGCTTAATTCTGCATCATCACCTGCTCCAGAGACTGGTGACACACATGAGCCACTCATAAAAGGCACCCCTGCCCAACAGACCTCATAGGTAGCAGAGCTGCTCCTGCCACATCAGGGAACACAAGTTTTTCTCATAACCTTTAAACATGTAAAAAGAAGCAAAGGTTCTGCAGAATTCCTCTGTACTTTTGTACTTTAAACTTTTCAGGTACACAATCAAAATAGGTTATTGTGTGCTGTTCAGGGAATTGCTGCCACAAACTCGGGAGAGGTTAATAAACAAGAGTTAGGACTTACTTGCTAATGTGAGGTGGCTTTTTTGACTGAGAATGGCCCCATATTTGTTCAGAGCTAAGCACTGGTAAAATCCTTCATCAGACAGCTCTCCTTTTTTTCCTTCCACTTCACTGATATACAACGAGCCATTGGATAAAGTGTAGATCCGTTCATTTTCAGATACTTTGCCTCCATTTTTCAGCCATGTAATAGTTATAGGAGCTTCACCACGAGCTTGGCAGTCTAAAACCACCGGCTCCTTCCTTGAGACAGTAACGTCCTGAGGCTCTTTCACAAAAAACAGTTCACTAAAGCACCACACTCCTAAAAGAGAAGAAAAAAACGTTTTGCCTGTAAGGACAGATGTGCAAGCAGAGACGTGCAAGCGCACTGTGAGCTGCGAGCCATCCTGCTGAACCCGCAGCACACGAGGCAAAGCCATCGCTATCACACGCTCTGAGCTCCGAACTCGGACAACTCCAAGGAAACTTGGTGCTGACTCCAAGCGGCGCAAAGCCATCAGGCTCTAAAACGCCCCGGCGTTTGCCCGCTCGTTTTCAAACGCACTGTGTCCAAGGAGCCGGAGGACCGGCGCCTTCTACCCCCGCGCAGGCACGGCCAGTGACTCCGCGGGGCGCGGGAGCCGCAGCGGCGGGGCGGCCACACAGGTGCGACCGCTCCGCCCGCCCGCTAATTTTACAAGGCTGCCAAAGGAGCCGGAGCGGGGCGCGTCGTAAAAGGCTGGTTTTACAAGGAATCGTTATCGAGAGCCCCTCGCCGGAGCGCGAAGGGGCCGCGCACCGCCCGCGCCCATCGCGGCCCCCGCTGCCGGCGGGGCGCCCCGGGCCNACGGACGGAGCGGCCCCGGCGCGCCCGTCCCGGCCCTACTCTCTGCATCTCGTCTCCATTGGCCTTTGGGGAGAAGAGGGGTGAGGGGCAGGGCCGGGCGGAGGAGGGAGGGAGGGACGCCGCTGGACGGGGCGGGACGCGGGGCGGGGGGTCGCGGCGGACAATACCCCGGAGCGGGGGGGTGGTGGGACCGGCCGGCTCCGCGCACGAGGGACCGTGGGCGCCGCCGCCATCGGGACCGAGCAGGGGCCCGAAGACGTGTCCTCTCCTGGACGGCACCGGGACCCTGCAGCCGAGGCGGGAGCTGCCGGCCGTGCTTTCCTCCGGAGCGCCGGGCTCCCCTGGGACACCACACGCCGCAGCCTCACCGGCATTGCGAGCATCGGCACCACGTGCGCTTGGCCAGACCCGGCCTTGCCACAGGGCTGTGCCAAAACCAGAGCTGCCCACCCAGAGCACCAAAGAAACGGAGGTGCCCGGCCCGGGCCCCGTGCGGTGGCCCTGCAGTGCCCGGTGCAGGTGCAGCGATGTCCAGGTGTGGCAGAGCACCCTCACGCCCGGATAGAACTGCCTTTCCCACACATATAGACAAATGCTGAAATGTGAGGGTGAGCGTTCGTAAGAAATGAAAAGCCGGTTTTGTTAGTGATTCTCACTGGCCCCTTCCTACAGGACCGATAAAAGTAATTCCCAATGGCCACGCGGGACAGCCCTTTGCTGCCGAGGAAGAGCTGCTCTTTACTTGCCTCCTCAGGAAACAGCCTTAAATTTATCTCTGCCTCAAGTACAAATTTAGCTTGCTGAAATGCAACCTAAACTGCAAACGTATGGCTTGAGAATCCCGCTATCACCACCCTCTGCATAATATGGGAGATACCATCAAATGCTGCTGCTATCGTTTAAGCTTTTAGTTTCACCCCTGATTTTACTCCATGCTTGCAACCAGTGATTTCTAAGCTCTCTTTTTGTCTGTTCAGAGTTCTCGTTTCTAAAGTTACCATGTAGGAAGGCATCTTACTCAGCAGATTTGCCCCTTGTTTGCATTCATTGTGAGAGCTGCTGACTTCAGTGACAGGCAAGTTTTTACTGCTTTTTGTTCCTGCCACCACTGCAAAGCTATGTCGGGAGTCGGGAGCTGGCAGCCAAACCGGTCCCTTCTGCTGCATCATCACCGGGGCTGGCTACAGCCTTAGTCAGTCAAAGTCTCTGAAAGTCTTAGGGAGAAAATCAGAACTACCAAAATGTGATGTAAGCCAGAGACTGACCTACATCATCTTCCTCACTTGTCAAAACTACACGAGCAGAAGAATTCATCTTACTCTGATCTTAGCTGGAGTTTTCAGGAAAGATAATTAGGAAATACTTGCTTTACATGCAAATCACTCACCCAAAAGGTATCCAGAGAGTTTCAAAGTCACTTTGCACAGCAGAACTGCACATGCACTGCTTTGCTCCAGGTAAGACCAAATACAGCAACAAGATCAACTTTACCCATTATTTTCTATCTTCCTCAGTGTTTTAATTTATCTAGTCAGAAATCTGTGAATTATGAAAAAGAAAGCATCACTTGCAAGCAATTTTGTTTATATTATTTTTGAGCATTAGTGACTAAATGTTCATTCTTTCTTGTGGCAACCTCACAACTTTCATCTGCGGCTCATGCTGGTACTGTGCTCTCTCCTGCTAAATTCTGGTTCATCAACATGACCTGAATTTGAGATTTCCTACATGACCTTGTCTCATCTAGCAGACAAATGCAACAACAGGGAATGTGGTACCTGATAACATTTCAAAGCTGTATGCTTTGGTCAGTTGGTGGAGTGGTTGGAACTGTCCCTACGTAGATGTAATGTCGTTTCCCTGCAGGCCTTTGCACTGCTTCCTGCAGGCATGAGCGGGTGGCTGAGCACCCAGCACTGGACACTACTCACCTGTCCCAGGGGGAACATCTCCTTGCCCAATTCACTAGCCCCTTTTGAAGGAGGAGTTGGTCTCAGTGGAACAGGGGACAAAAAAAGGCAACAGAGACAAAGCAAGTCTTATTCCTGTCCTACCTGTGGACTGGTTTGCATTAGCTGTGTCATCCGTGCTCATGTCTGTATTCTGGTGAGATGGGGAAACTGCTTTACCATCTCCCTGGACTATGCTGTGCCAGCAGGAGGTCTTAACTCATGAGATCAAATACAATATTTGGCTTAAATGGCTTAACAAAGGAAGTGCTTCCCCCAGGAGCACTCCTTGTGCCTGGGTCTGGGCAGCTACAAACACTGATATTTTCATTTTCACTTTTCTGTTCAACAAAACAGGTAATAAAATCCCTATTACAATTAAGCAGTTCAATAACTTGATAAGCATAAGATCTTCCTCTTTAATTTGTTGGAATCATTATTTTAACACATTTCCCAGTAATTAATTGAGTTAGAGATAGTGCAGACTTGTGATAACATATCTAAATTCATACTTAGCTGATAAAGTCATTGAACCACAGTTTAAAGGCACTGCCAGTCATAACTTTGTCAAATATACCATGTTAGTAAATATGCAGCCAATGAACACAATTATCTACTTGGCCAACTGTCTCAGAAACATTATCTTGAGAAAGCCAGAAAGGCAGTGCAGGAGTACAAGATGTTGCCAGCCAACATAAACAAAGCTATGCCTACTTTGCTGCAGGGCAGCAATTTTTCTTCTGTCACCAACACAGACTTTTTTTGCTTGATTCAATCTGTATTCTTGGCTAAGCAAACTCCCCCATTTTTTATCATTCTTTTCAGATCCATATAAATCCTTTTCTAGGCTTTCTCTTAGATTTCTAGGTCTGCAAACAAGCTGCACACACACCTTTCAAAGAAATAGTAATTTGTAATTCTTGAGCAGTCAGCTCCTTAATGTCAAAAAAACCCAAGTCAGTAGTATGAGCTCTCTTTGAAGTGCTACCAACAGCTGGAATAACAGCATGCTGTCCAGGTTGCTGTCTATAAAGAACCTGATTTACCTTATGCTGCATTTCAGACTCAGGCCTGGCCAGACTGGTCTGTATGTTTCCAGAAAAGAAAGATTTTAAAAATCAAATTGACATGAACAGATCTATCTCAGGCCTTTGCTCCGCTGTTCTGCCTGTAAGCAAGGGCAGCTGGCAATCCATCCAGGACTGCTCTACTGGGCTAGGGCTATAAAATGCAGAATTTTGGTACTATTATGAACTAAAGAGGGGCACTTTCCAAACACGAATGAAATCTTATGACCATGTTTATATACTTTGTTTAAAGTGTTACCAACATCTTTAGAAAATGAACTGAGAGGCAGGAGTCTTCCTTGGAATGGAACATAGCAGCCTCAGCTAAAGGAAAGAAGCTGAAAATTCACCCGTGACTGGAGCTTCCCAAGGTGAACTCTGTTTTTATAAGATCACTGCAGCCACAATCCCAGGGTGGAGAATGCAGTTTGTATCCAGGTTAGAATAAGATTTTATTGGTGTTAGAGCATTTATATGTCTTTCAGCTTAAACCAGAAATAGTTCCTTTTGGTCTGTGGTGAGTTCTGCAATGAACATTTCACCACTCCCTGAGAAAAAGAATAGCATCAGGTTAGCTCTCTCACCCCTCTGGTCTGGGAAAAGCTGTCACAGCATCAAGGGTGTTGTTTGGCATGGCAACAAGCTGTCTAAGCTGGGTTCCCACATGCTGCCATGTCCCACCTGATCTAACAACAAGCTCAGAGATGAGAAAGTTGCTTTGCCTGCATGATCCATTCTCCTGGTTTGACTTCCTATGGCTCTGCTCTAACACTGTAATATTGTGGAACAGAAAAGCATAGGGATGAGCACCCCTTCATGGGAAACAGGAGAGCTGGGCAGAGAGCTGTTTACAGCAGTATAAGTGTCTCCATTTGCATATGTACAATCACAACACTATCCTCAATTACCTGTAGCCTACAAGAGGTAGTAGTAGAGTCCTGGAGCCCAAATCCATTTTCAAACCAACATATAATTATCATCCCAGTCTCCTGCCCAGGCTCAGCC
Organism: Neodrepanis coruscans; assembly: GCA_013400695.1. Lineage (NCBI taxonomy): Eukaryota > Metazoa > Chordata > Aves > Passeriformes > Philepittidae > Neodrepanis > Neodrepanis coruscans. The sequence continues at coordinate 15,101 of VYZS01017975.1, forward strand.
CTTCCTGGCTACCACAGCCAGCTCATCCTCCAGGCAGGAGCTGCCAGGTGTCACTGCTGGTGTGAAAAAAAGCTTTAGCTACAGGCACCCAGGGTGGAGGAGAGGTACCATCACCATGGGCAGCTTAGCATGGCTGCAGCACTATTGGAGCTGCAGTTGTTTTCCAGGGCAGGCTGAGAGCAGTGGTAATTGCCTGAAATCTATTAACTGCAGGGGAATTACAGCAATTTGCACCAGGCAGCTCTGCCTTCAGACAGTTGAGTCCTCAAAGCCCAGCTGAGAGGCTGCCACGACGCTGCACTCCTGGCAGGGTGTCATTAACTCTTCTTCTCATGGAAGCCCCTTTTGTCTTTACAGTTCTTGCTCTGAGTGTTTTTGATCTGGTGTCACTCTAAGCATGTTTAGACACTTTT
>VYZS01018021.1:5260-44371 GCA_013400695.1 Neodrepanis coruscans
GCTGGGGAAAGAGCATGCAATGTCTATGTGAGTTTGCAGCTGGGGCTGTCCACCATTCTTCTACTGATAATAGGTAGTAAGAAACAGAAATTCGGTACTGGACACTACAATCTGGTCACACTAACCCGTGCAGGTTACTGCATGACCTTTTTTTACTTCTAAAAGGTTATCATTGGAATATGGACTCTGTCTCCATCGAAGTCCCACACTGAGCATCCAGATTCACACACACACATTTTGAAGTTCCAGTGCTCTCAGGAACCTGGCTACCTGATTTTGCCTTATCCCATATCTAGGAAAACCTTTGCTTTGGGAAAAGAATACTGTGGCTGTATTTGGTCTACTACATCTGCTGTAGAGTAGGATAGCTGTTATGGTCCCATACATGGAGAGCAAAAAGATATACTACATAAGAGAAGAAAGCCTTGGTTATTTTATAACCAAATAGTAGTTGTATTAGACATTAGCTGTTAGTAGAAAATATAAGGCTCTACCCATAACCTAAAGACAACAGTGATCTTTCCTTGGAGAACTTTTTCTGCAAGGTATTTCACATCTCATTAAAACCTTAAATAACCCTGTGCTTTTTGATTCTGGAAGTCTGTAATTGATAATTTATTTAGGTCCTGACTTATCAATCTACTTGCAGAAAAGGACTAAAGTATAATGCTGAGAACTCCGTTACTATATTCGAGACCACATTGCTAAAATGACACAAGTTTCCCCAAATTAACCATTTATCAGAGTTGCTACTCAACTAACACCAAAAATGTACTGTACATAACTGGAGAAGGCACAGAACAGAATTACATGCGAAAGAATAGTTGTTCTTGTTCTATATTTCATTTGGAAAAAGTAATCCTGAAAGGTTTGAAACCTTCTCTGAATCCAGTGAAATGAACCCATCTGAACTTTAAAATGTACAGGATGTTGAGATTTTAGATCTAGTTTACATTGACTGCAGAAAATGAGTAAGAATCAGAGATTTTCTATATTCAAAAACCCTAACAAAGTTGAGACCTGGGTCTGAATGCTTCTCTTTGTGCATTCAGATCTGCTGGATCTTCATCCTGAGCTGAACTGGAAGCAGCTCGCAGAGTGAGAGAAAGGGTACTACCTCATGCAGGACCACAGTCGAGGCCGGTACCAAATAAAACGCAGTGCCATAAAACATAAGAGTACACACAATGCATAGTGAAATGGAAACGGGTTTATCCCCGTATGTCAGTGACTGAGGGTGCAGTAAGTCTTTTCAAAGCAATGTTCACTACATTTGCTTTTGAGAAGTGCCATCAAATTGAGACACTACATGCTGCTAATCAAAGATGCTACTATTTTCTACTCAAGGGTGATAAAAGAGACATTAGAGTGACTGCAGCCTGGATAATGCACTAACCTTTGGTAGAGTCCAAATATAGTTATTTGCCTAACCTGGGTTAGAAATAGGATTACCATTTAAATACATTTCAATGTCTACTAGGATAAGCTATTTCACTAAACAGTGCCTAATGGCACAACAGGCCAGTCCTCTACAAAGCCCTGGACACTTTTTGGAAGTGTTTATTGCTTTTGCTTCCAAGGCAAAGATCAAAAGATGTCTTAAGCTAAACAGATCACAACACGAAAAAGTGTGAGGCAAGCCATAAAATTCAGATGGACGGAGCACTGACACCAGGAAGCAAAGACTACAGCTTCAGTAAGCTGGGTTTCATCATACATGTTTAACCACTGAATTTAACCAGTGAAAGTGCTGTGTGAAATATAGAACAAGTACTTCGTGAACCAAGAAGAATTCAGAGGAAGACTAATTAATGTGGACTTGTAAAAAAAAAAACAAAAAACAAACACAACCAAAAAACCTGCCACAACAAAATTGTGTGAATATTTGCAGAAAAACAGGTTAAGTACAACTTCTGCAAAAACTGCACAGATCTGATGGAAAATCATAGAATCACAAAATGATCTGGGTGGGAAGGAACCTTAAAGATCACCTGGTTCCAATCCCACTGCTGTGGGCAGGAACACCTTCCACTACACTATGTTGCTCAGTGCCCCATCCAACCTGGCCTTGTACAATTCCAGGGGTGGGGCATCCACAACTTCTCTGGGCAATGTGTTCCAGTGCCTCACCTCCCTCATATTAAAGAATTTTTTCCTTATATCCAATCTAAATCTACACTCAGTTTCAAGGCATTATCTCTTATCACTACACACCCTTGTAAAAAGTTCCTCTCCAGCTTTCCTGGAGGCCCCATTTAGGTACTGGAAGTGCTATAAGGTCTCACCAGAACCTTCTCTTCTCCAGGCTGAACAACTCCAACTGTCTCAGTCTGTCTTCACAGGAGACGTGCTCCAGCCCTCTGATCATCTTCGTGGCCTTGTCTGGACTCACTCTAACAGGTCCATGTCCTTCTTATGTACCCGAATCAGTGCTCTCACTTGATACTTTGTCATAATTGGTGAAGAGTTAATAAACAAAAATGGTCCTGTGCAAGTACCTGTGATGTAACTGCAATACATCCTAGGGTAACAACAACAGCACTGCTTAAGGCTCAGGTAGATTTAAACAGACACTGAGATGGATTATTTCCTAAAGCAGTCAAATATATAAATTCCAGGATTTGCACATATTACCTCAAGTTATTAAATAATGAAAGCTGATGCAAGAAAGGTCAGCAGACATTTAGTGCCAACATACCCTGAAGAAAACGACAGACAGAAAAACTTGACAAAATATTTAAGAAAATCACATAAGGATAATCTCTGTAAGAAAATCAAGTATTTACATGCCTTTTAATCTCTTCTCTTTTTAAGTTAGCATTCTTTTATGGCAGTTCATGATACAGGAAAAAACTTGGCCTATGGCATTAGCGGAAGCTTTGCCCCAACAAAGCGTGGCAGGGCTGGGTTTGCTTCCTGAAACACAATAGCAAAAACATAGCATACATTGGTAGAGATTCAAAAACTGCTTTAGTTCTTTTCTGATACAGACCACAAAGGGCGTCCCTTTCAAGAGATGAAAGGGTCCATTGGAAGATGCTCTCTCATTGGTAGCTGCAGTTTTACACCTCCAATTCAGAGTACACCAGGAAATCATCAATACATCAATAGTCTTACATTAAAAATGAAACACTGATTCTGTTTTTTTAAATCAAGGAGGTGTACGTGTAATGTTTAAAACCTGACTTATAAGATCAAAATGCTCAAGTCCTGGAGAACCACCAAATCCTAGCTAGATTACTTTTTAATCACTGCAAATCAGGATAGAAATTGCCAGCTAGCAGAAGGCAGATTAAACGATTGTGTAGCCCAGAAACTCTGAAATTTAAAACTGAATTGCTGGAGAAGCACTTTTATGACAAAAGAAAAGATGTTGAAACAACACAGGAAAAAGCAGTGGCTGATACTTATTCTACTGTGCTGTAGCAAGCAGGATGTTTCTCCAGGGGAATCTGAAGATGGCTGGAAGCATCCTGCGCTAGCCTTCACTTCAGTGAACAAGGTTGCATGGTCTGTTGGACGGCTTCTCAGACCTCCTTGGCTGGTACAGTGTTTTATGCCTCATTTGAACCCAACCAAATCTGTATCTTTCTCTCTCCATCAGCGTTCCACGCAGTGCCTGTGCCTGGCAGACATATAGGCACCAGTTTCAAAACCAGCCAGTGATGCTGCTTACAATGACAGCATCAGGTTCCTTTCTGCAGATTTAAATTTTAAACGAAATTTTCTGCAGGCTTTAAATTTTAGTCCAAGCACAGGAATGATGTCTATGTTGGTTAATAGCAAAAGAAAGAAATTTGTCCAAGTATCTGGGAAATACAAGTACTCTTTCAGAGAGCTGCCAAATCTGAAGCTTTAAAAAGTATCAACATACTGTGTAGGCCAATAAGCAGTATTGGATTAAACACAAATGCTAAAGGTTTATTAAAGTAATTAAAATAAACTTAACAACTTGGACTTAATAACCTCTAACTGCATCAACACGCTTGTAAAATAAAAAGCTGGCAAATCTGATCTAACTATCCATGTAAGTAATATATGGATATTTCCTTGACTCTGCCTGCAGCCCAAAGCATCTTCTAGACGTACAAATCTCCTTTTTCTTACAGTCAAGTAGCTGGCTTTGAGCTTGGGAGGGAATATGGCACAAAGCTGAAGAGTCAGCCGTTTGGGGACCAATCAGGATGGGAATCGGCTTCGGGGTTTCCAGCCTACAGGTTGCCTTTGTAAGGCAACAAAGCCTTCTCCTCAACTCTCTGAAAGAGGGGATTTGAAAGCTTGGTGGCCAAGTCCTGGTTTCCATTTTAAACTCTGCACTGAAGCAGCTTTTCATCCCAGAAATTCAACATCCAGCTGCATAAGGGGACATTAAAATGTTACTGGGAGCAGGTGCTCCAGTCTGGAGGTGGAGAAGAGTTCATCTGTTCCAGTACCACTGCTCACCCAGTCCTGTGAGAGTGTCACACTGAAGAAAAAGCTTACTGCTCACCTTAGGCAACAAAAATTAAGAAGTATTTCAGCAGAGCAGATCTCAACAAAATATATGCTACCACTGATAAAGATAAGGCATCTTTATTAAAGCTCTCTTATCTGTTCTGGGACTGGGTTTTGTTCATTTGGGTAAAATAAATCTAAATGTATGACTTATAAACAGGTCATGTCAGATGCTCCTTGCCAGTAAACATAACACAAATTCAGAAGCAGCTGGGATAGACGAAATGGACTGATTTAATGTAAAACCAAGGCTCTGCACATTATTTCGTTCTCCCTGCATGGGTTCAAGGTACCAAGCACTGCTTTTCACAGTCAGCAAAAATAATTGGCCTTCAGAAAATTTTTGAAGGATTTCAGAAGGACAATTTTCTTCTCTTTCTCAAAAATTTTGGCAGCTGTGTTGCCCCACATAATAATATCATCAATGTACTGCAGGTGTTCCAGAGCTCCATCCATTCAGAATCAATGAAAAAAATGTAAATCCTAAAGTGAGTAAAGCTAGTCACAACTCCTTAGCATCGCCACTGAAATGCCTGGAGGGCTTTCAGAGCTTGATTCAAGAAGCTGATAGTCATTTTCACTACGAAAAAACAGCTAACAGAAGACACCAGAGAAGCTGCATGTTTAATGCCCTCCAGCACTTACACAAGTCACAAATACCAAGACTCTTCTGAAATTTCTGTTTGCAGAAGCTGAGTATCACTGATCTCACTGAATGTGGAATATTGAAACCTGCAATAAGAAATCCTATAAATACTGTTTAGCTTGAGAAAAGCAATCATGCCTAAAAAGAACCAAAAAGGCAGCCCTTTCAAGGCTGAAGTTCCTTAAAGTGTCCGGGCACTCAGAAGACTGCCTCTGTTCAGCAGCTGCTGTGCAGAACCAGCATATGGAGGCTGTAGTTTATACACAGGATGGGTTTTGAAGGCACCATAGAAGCTGGATTCTGCTTGGTGATGTTGGGGAGCTCTACCTGTCTGCTCTCAGTCTGACACAAAAGTGATAAGCAAGAAAAAGCATAGAGGGAAAAAGCATGTTTTGTTTACAGCAATGCTGCTACAAGGTGAATCTGTGTGGTATGATCTCCTGGGAATGCATACATAAGGCTCTTTGAACCAGGAGGGCAGAAACTGTCTGGTAAGTTCACTGGTAGTTGGCTATGCAGTGTCATTCCCTGCATGAGGACTACTGTAAAAATACTAGATGTCATGTGATTAAAACAAGAGAAAACATTATGTAATGGCAACTTAATAACATAGGCTTCAAACTAGACATAAGCAACCCAGACAAGAAAAATAAACGGTGTCTTGTTCAGAAGATATTGAGAAGACAAGTGTTGTGGGTTAGAAAATAAAACCGTTTTCCCCCCCCTCCCCCCATTCCCCGCTGGTCCGGGGGAAGGGGGGGTGTGTGTGTGTGTAGCCCGGGACGTGGGGGCGGTTTCTATATGCCAGTGCAGCAGCGGGGCCGCGGCCATGTGGGGCTGCGGGCGCGCTGTGCTGCTGGGGCTGTGGGCGCGCAGCAGGCTTGGCACGGGGAGCCGCCGTTATCCCGGCCCGGCGCGGGTGGTGCGGCGGCCGCCANGGCCGCAGAATCCCCCGGGAGAGCTGAAGTCAGGGTCCTTCTCTAATTATCCTGGCATCTCTTCCGGAGCCCCCAACAGAAAAAACCAGCACTCTCCCAGAGCCTTCCCATCTCAACACGGGATCTGGGGAAGCTTAATTTGTCTGTTTTTGCACTTTATTGTCGGTTTTCTGTGTGTGTGAAATAAACTGTTACTTGTGTGTTTTCTTTTTGGGTGTGTGTGGCTTCTCTCGGACATCTCTTGTCAGTATCACACTTTTTAGTGGTAAAACCACAAAAACAAGATAGTTGCAAACATTTGTGATATTCACAACACAAAGTTTAGGAGCCTGAGCTGTAAAGGAAAAAAACCTGAAGACATAATCATCCTTCCATACTAACCTGGATCCTCAAACATTTTAGAACCACTGCTTAGCATCACTGCTATTTGAGAAGATACATCTAAAATGAGCTGTGTACCTCCAGAAGTACACGAGCATTGCACAGAACAGGCAACCTCTGACGTGGCAAGAGACATGGACACTTAACACCTCTGGGTGAAAGATCAAAACAGGTAAGCAAGCTGGGCTGCAAGGACACAGGGCTGCTGCAGCATAGCCAGAGAGAAGCAGCCAGATAAAGCCCTACAATCAGGGCAAGTGGTAAGCAGGGCCTTTGATCACCCACACTTCTCCTAGAAAAGCAGAACAGTGGGGACTCAGCAGCTCTGCCATGGTTCTCAGCCATGCCCTATCCGGCTCCCACTTTGAAAGCGCTTCCAGACGCAGGATGCCTGTGTTACCATCTTCTACAGCGGAAAGTACAAAGCTCCCCACAAGCCATTCACTTAAGAGTTCGACTCAACAATCCTTCTGGGTTTCTTCCAACTCAGAACATTCTGTGATTCTGAATTTAAATTAATCAGTCAAAACTAAATTTTGGGAAGCAGAACCTGAAGAGGCAGGAAGACCAAACGCAGGTTGTGGTGCAAAATGCTAGGCAATGATTCTGGGGATGGCCCTGCCACAGGAGCAGTGTGTCACTCACCTCCCTCCCACGCCAGTGGGGTTCAGACCCCTGTATTTTGTTGCTGTTATTCACTCCCAGATGAATTATATTATCATCTGTATCCAAATGTAGATACCTCCCACCCACATAGGAGCCAAACACAAACATGCTGATTATACAGTGTCTGGGGCACAGCCCTAGTAACAGAGATAAAAATCAACACATCCAGGGAACAAGAAAGAAAAAGGCAGTGCAAGAGTGAGTCAGCAAATGTAAGCAATATGTTAGTCAGGCAAGCATTTCTGAATGCACCAGGAGGCTGCAGACAAAGTCATAGCCTCGATAACCTGAATAAAACACCACCTCAGTGTGAAGACCCCCTCCCTTCCACAAGAGGACCTCTGCATTTTCATACTGGTTTTGGTAAGGCTTAATGTAGATTCCTTCCACTGCCAATGTCTCCTTCCCCCGCTGCCACCTTAAGCCTGAGAAAGGAAAAAATCTATGCTACGTTTAGAAAGACAGACGTGAGGGTGGAAATCTGGAAAAGCAGAAGAGGCCAGCTGTGCTGCTGTGTCAGGTGTCACGATAAAGGCTGCAGGTTTCCAGGATTAGCCTGGTCACTTTGCAAGCCATGAAATGCTCCACTGAGCCTGTTTACAAATTAGCCTTTGGTCGGCTCTTCGTCCTGCCAGCCTGCATTTCTCTACAAACAAGTGACTGAATACCTCTAGTGACATGTCCCCATCAGCAGGTGAACCTGCCCCTCTGCAAACAGCCACTGGACAGCAGGGCTGCACTGCTCCCCTCTGGAGTTGCACACATCACAAACCAAGTCCAACATCATCACACCAAGTCCAACAGACAGAGATGCAGAAAGCAGTGAGGGGGAAGAAAAAACAAGGCACAAGGCCAGGAAAAAAAAAAATCACTGGATTTCAAGTCACCAGCAAACTTATTTTCAGTTTTTCTGATCTAAATCCTGTCGTTCCACCACTTTGAAAATGCAGACTCTAATTAGCTCATATTCTTTTACACTCCAGCGCCCTGAAGGATACTTTCTTTTGTAAATGATATTTATAAAGCAAGGGCTATTTAATACCTGCTTAACATATATCCATAACCTTCAGAATGTCTCCTATGAGTCAACACCACCTGACTTAAAATGACATCTTTCCCCTTTCTGTTCTGTAAGGCTTTCTACAGCATGCAGCCATTATTCCAGAGCACAGAAGAAGGCAGCCCTACCTACTGCTCACATTAACTGGTTCAAGATTGGATATGGATAGCTTTATTCCAGAAGAGGAACACTTGCACACAGAGTACTGCATGTAAGCCAGTTTCTGGGAAACAAGCCCTTTTCGGTTTAATCTTCATGCTTTCTAGTGATCCCCCATCTATTACCATTTACTGCACAACCAGATCCTTTATTTACAACCTCTTCACCGGTATTTCTGCAGGAAGCCTGCAAGATGGTGTCTCATTCCTACTTCAGCAGCACTCATATTGCTGCGTCAAAGCTATAGGTAACAGTAGAGCCATCTCATGTATTCATGCACAAAAATTTATATCCTCTTCCCATTCAAATCACAGATGTCTCCCATCGAGAATCCCAGACCCCAGCTTTAATAACAAAGGTCCTTGAAAGTCTATAGTCCTCCAGATGGGTACCTTACTCACTCTTTGAACGAAACAGGTCGAGCAGGATAGTCTAAGGACCACACCACAGGGCGTTATCTTAGAAGACTGCAAGATCTAGTTAGAGAGGGACATCTGTCTAATTCACAACTTAAAGAGTATTTCTCCCTACATACGCAGAGATAGAAGGAAACAGCTCCGACTGCATAGGTGCAACATTTTGAGCATGTGAACTAGGAGCACCTCAATATAGATGCCATTATGGGTACTGTTTAGGACACATCACTTCCATGCCATGCTATCTCTGGGACTACTTTCAGGAAGGCCATGCAAGGCAACCTCCAAGCAAGGCAACCAGAGCAGTGTGACAATTTGATTGAGCAGCCAGGAAAAATGCATGATGGTACCAAGTTTATGTCTGTATGTGCAATGAGAGACTCTCAAAAGTGTTGGGAACCAAAGCCTTGCTTTCTTTAAATGTCATACAGGACTAAGAAGAAGGACCTGAGCTGAAAGTCACAGAAATTGGTCATTTTCATTTGGGCAGACTTCCACTTGCAACGTCTTCAGGCAGCTCTCAGAGCAGCCCTGGTGGCTATGCAAATCCACCACTTTCAAGCATCTCTCCCATTCTTCGAAATGTTACATTATAGAGCTTTGTGTGACTAAAGCATCTAACTCACCAAGAATAGGACTGTGAGATTCTGTCTAGACCTTAGCAAAGGGAAAAAAGATACTAAAATACCGTACTCTCCATGGCAATAATGAATACAAGTGTCCCTCTTTCAAGATGCACAGCTATTTTAACAACACAAAAGCTACAACACAAAAACTCCATCAAGTCAAGCCTCATTCTTGAAAAGTTAAACAAGGTAAATGGGTTAAAGATGTCTGAAACCAAATTCATGTCCCCTGTAAACAGACACAATACTATCTAGTTTAATGGAAAGTGGACTAACTCCCTGCCAGCAATGAACATGGATCACAACTAAGGTCATCAGGACACAGCTTATGAAGATAAAATGCTGGAATATAATCGTAAAAGAAAAGCATACACAAGATACCTGTAGTCTGTCAAACCACACTGCCTCCCTCAATCCTATATGCCATTTTAACCGAAGCCATTGAAAACTGCTCACAGTACTTGCAACAGTTCATTCAGATACTCCAAAGGACCACCCTCAGTATCTTACATACTTAGCATGTCCACCCTGAAGCCACCAGTGTTTCATTAGGGTAGATACTCCATGACACCACAAACAGCTGAAGTCATGGTGACTGCTAAGGCAAGAAGAGTATTTGGAACACCTGAGGTCAAAATCTGCATTCCTAGCTTTATTGCTGACAACATGATAGATGCTAACAGATCCTTTTCTGGATTCTAGTCCATTTTAATTCTTGGTCAAGGGCACGCTACTACAGAAAACATGGGGAGGAGCTCTGCTTGTTCGCCCCACATAAAAAAACTTGTGGTAGTTCTTATAATTACAATTTCTCTCTAATCTCTGGATTGCCCATATTACCAGCCTGGTGTGTATTTTTTCCTAAATGCAGATCCAATTTCATTTCTCTTGATTTTCTTCTAGCATCTTTCCCAATTATTCCAGTTCCAGTAATGACCACTTCAAAAAATGTGAATTGTCATAATCATTTTACATACCAGATGCCACATTACATTTAGCCAACACATACAAGTTTAGAACTAAATATCTTACATAGAAGCCAACAGAAGTTCTACTGTAGACTTTATTTAGGATTTTTCCATTTAGTGACTGGAAAGTGCCTTTTAAAATAGAGGGCCATTTTATACCAGGATATAATGGGGGCCGTGAAAAGCTAAAAGAAAAAAAAAAGAAAATGCATGGTGGTGGAGGAAGGAAGAAGGAACATGAGAAACAGCTATAGTCCAGTTAGCTCCCTGGAGTCTTTCTAGATTTCATAAAGAGAAGGGAGTGGTTTCAGAATACAACTCGTTTCTCTCAGCTGCCTATTTCCGTATGATATGACTCAGATACCTTACATAGCAGGCACCTGTAGTCACACAAATCCCAACACCAGTTCCTGCAAGGTGCTCCAAGGACTGAGTGAACAGTAATATAAGCTGTCCATAATCACCAAATCTTGGACATGCAAACATCCTCAGCAGGATCAAAAGACTCATGTGGAGGAATCTGGAAAGGGCATCCACTCTAACTACCATCTTCATGCAAGGTAACCATTACACAAGGATCACCTCTCATGAACACTGAAGGAACATTTTAAAAGTGTTTCTCTCAGGAAAAAGTTTTCTTTCATTTCCTAACAGGTGCAAGCCTCCTGGATACAACAGCCTTCTGACAATCTGTCTCCAAGTGTTGCAATAGGAATATCTAGTGTTGATCCTATCTTTCAGACTGAATTTTGAAATTTGTCCATGATCTAAGCAGTGATACAGGAAGGAAGCTCTTGGAAAATGCTGGAAAGCTTATGGGAATTCTTTAAAAATGAAAATATACATTTCAGACATGATACAGTCAGTGAACAAGGACACATTACCTGAGGATTTCTTTCAGTACTATAACATTCCTTTCCTTCACAGTGTTTGGCTGCCTGGAGCCACCCCCTCTACTGGGACAGAAGCAAAATTCCCTACTGGGTCACAGATATAGCGGCAATGTAGCTGCACAGAACTGGCTCTTATTGTCCATGCAACAATTTATCTAAACCTTTTCAAAAATAGTACACTTTATCTGCCTGGGGTACTAGTCTTAAATAAAACCCACAGGCTCTTAGGGGCAAGCCAAGAGTTTTTCATTGCGTCCATGGGCAGTGCCTTGTTCAGAAGGGATCTTGCCTAACAAACTCCCAAGAAAGATTTAAAAAGAACGTATTTAACTCCACAGTATTTACAGAGTTCTAAAATAACAAATAATGATGTAACAAAATAAACTGATTGTCTGTGACACTGCCATTGCAAGAGTGAATGCTAATTCCAGACAGTCCTTGTGTGACCAAAAATAGTGTTTTCTTTATCAGGAATGTGATCAAAAAAGGGTACTTAGGCACACAGCAGCAATCAGATCAAATCAAAGGTCACTATTTTGTTTCATATGGTAGCAAACAGCAGTATCTTATGAAAAACTATAATAATGTAAAGACAATATTATGTATCTTGAAATACTTCTACCTGTTAAACAACCTGTTTCATCATGAGTCTGCAATCAATGCTGCACACTTTCATCAGCAGTTCCACTTAGAACATCCTCACAGCTTCTTCTTCTACCTAGGAAAGGCAGTGAAATCACCAGAAGGTTTTGCTCAGTTTAGGCCAGTCACCCCTGAGCACAGAAGACGCCTGTGCTCTGGCTGGATCCCCATCCACACATGGGAGAGGGGCTGAGATGTAACGCAGGCCAGGGCAGCCAGCAACTCCAGGGCTACCGTGTCAACAAAGCAAAAGTCTCAGTGAAAGTGAAGGTAGACAAGAGAATCTAGACATCAATGCAGTGTACAAAGTAGCTTGAAGTTTTCTGCTTGGCTGTCAAGACAAGGCGGATGAATAAACAAGAAGTAAAGAACAGAAATGTAAGGTGCCTACATAACTTCGTGCTAATAACCAATGTTTCTCTTGGTTGTGCCCTGCGAAGACTTGGAAAAGGAGTTAGATAGCCAGCTCCCTCAGAGAGAACAAAAAGGAAGAAAAGCCAGGGCTTTCAGCTTCCTAGAGATATTGTATGTTGGAAACAACAAAATTCCCATTTATGTTTACAGGGGATCTGCATTCAGAAGATGCACATCATTAGACCCAGAGAGGAAATTCCAAATTAAAGCCCAAAGGAAAATTACATTAGGAAAAAGCCAGACTTTACAAACATTTGTTAATAAGCCCACTATCTGAATGGCACAGTGCAACAACTTTAGAATCCTGCTTTTGTTTATACTTAGGGCATTTTACTATCATCTGAAGTAGCTCTTAATGGCTCTAAATAAATTTAAAAAAGGGAAAAAAGCAAAAAACAAACAACAGAAATCCACAAAAACAACAAACCAACCTGAAAGCCAGGCAATTTTATTAGAAGATCAGATTCCTCAATAATAGCATTCTGGGACTTTTTCTGAAATTCTGAAACACGGCCCATTGTTTCTTCCTCTTAAAACACTAATTGGCACTGCCTGAGATTGCTCTTTCCAGGTATATTTATACTACTGATGGCTCAAGACATAGGGCAGACGTTTGTCCTTAATAACACTCCTGACTGACCTTAACTTTTATGTCCAGGGGTTCCTGAGGCGATTGCGTATCAAAGGAGGAGCTCACAACCTCCATGATGTCCAATTAATTTTTCACTCATTCTGCAGACTTTATATACTGAAACTAATTACTAATGAATTTTAAAAATTCTATTTGAAAGTTATCATTAGACGTTGAATAGTCTGCAGTTTTCTTGAACTATTTGAAGGACAACTCCTCCCATAAATTGGCAATTAAAAATGGACTTCGGCAGTTTAATCCCATGATATCAACACTAAACTGCCTTGCCTCTAATATTACAGCAGCTCTTCTCAGTCATCAGCTACCACAATCAAGGAGACAAACCCTGCCCCCCATTCTTGGAAAGAATAAAGTATTCTTTGGTGCTAGTAAAAGCGTAAATCTGCATAGTAAGAGCGTAAGATCATAATGTTTTCTTTACTGTCTTAATGTATTTATTCATATGAGTGGTACCACCTTTTTGACACAGTAGAAAATCAACTTTGAATATCCCCAGAAAGGAATTGTTCCAGATTTTAAAACTGAGGAACTGAGGCACAGCTACTTTCAGAGATGACACAGGTCCTTGATTTCCATTGCAATCATGGGACTCAGGCACCTGACTGATTGACTTCTACAAGGTGGCTATGGCTGCGTTCAGTTTGAATTCAGACTCGCCACATGCTCAAACATGTATCAGTCCCCTGCATGCCACGCACTGCATAAATCACTACATGTGCTCTGCAAAGTCCCAAGTCCCCTGGCATGAGATAAAACATTGACTTGCATCTCCTACTTTTCTTCCCCACACTGAATACCAGCTCCACTCACAGGAGGTCAAGGACTGCTCAGCAGATGCAAGATCTGCCCATCATTTCATGTCGTGTCCACTCGGTAGGACTTGGGTCCCTTCTCTAGCCAAACTGAGTTCACGTTGCTTTTGGAGTCCTTCCACCTTGCCCTTAGTCTGTAAGCAGAACTTGCAGTAATCAAAGGGTATGATGTCCTCACAAAAGTCAACAAGTCTTGCAACTGATGATTTGCAATGAAGCACATAGTACAAGGCACACCACGAAGGCCAGTATCAGATATGATTGCCACTTTGGATCTCAAACCAATAAACATATTTCCAAACCCGGCATGTGAACTGATACCATTTTCTCCTTTTATTAGCCTGGGCCTAACCACAGCCTCACTGTTTCCTGTTCTGTTGCCAGCTTGCAAAATGCTAACCTAGGTGTCCATGCAGAGCTCCCCACCAGGCTGAACTAGATAGCCCCTGGGAAAATGATGCTATGACACAAACAAGAACACCATGTCTTTTAGTACCAGCAGTCTAGGATGCTTCGGTCAGGGACAGGGCAGCACAGTAGGAGGTAAAACCCTTCTACTCCAATCTGGGACACGGCTCAAGTGGGCTGACAAAATAGTTGGCAAGAAAAAAAAGGAATAGATAGGAGTACAGGGGTAATGTGGTTACACAAACATCTCAAATGTTGATATAGTCTGAGTCAGTGAAAAGTTTATTTTATATTTCAGATTATGCTAATTTGCATTTAAAAATAATTAATAGTATGTTTTAACCTCTGCCCATTTCCATTAAACAAAAAAGCATCCGAACTCTTAATTAAGCTTTTCAAGAAGTGTTTTACATCATCTTGCCTTGTGCAGTCCCAGTGGACCCCGCACTACAGAATCATTCTCAATGCTGCGAAAAGCTCCATGGACACGAAAAAAGTTTACCCTCAAGCCAAAAAAAGAAACCTTAGCTCTGTACCCTCCAACATTTCTAATACCGTAAGCTTTCCCTTAAAAGTTTTCCCCCTTTTTTATCTCTATATTTATTCTTAACAGTCAGGACATCAAAGTCAGCTGAAAAGGGCTTGGGATAGACTCTTCAGCAAGGGGCAGAGACTGTGCAATGACATGACAGAAGAAAAAAGTACAAAACATCCTTTTATTCACAGCACCACTATAGATGGCTGTGGAAAAGAGATCAGCAGCAAATACAGTGCATAAACTTGAGAGTTAATAGTCTGACAGATCTTTTTCTGCTGAGACCAATGGGAATGTGACCACATTTGACTTTTTAAAGGAGCAGCAGGTGTACTGAACATGAACGCTTATTGCATTTTCACAGGGGGTCAGGGAAAAGGCCACCTATGTTAGGCGTTGCAGATCACACACTGAGTTGCAAACAGCGATCTCCTGCTTTCCCCTGAGCCCAGTTAAAGGCAGCAACTACCAGCATGGAGGTCACTAGAAGAACAGGATCTAACAAGTTTTTGTAGTATGTCTACAGCACTTCTCTTACCAGACTATGGACAACCAGACTATGCCCATTTGGGGAGCAGGAGAACATAGAAGCTGTAGCCACGAAAATTTTATTCACCGCTTTTAAAGAAAAGTTTTTAGAAATTTCTAAGTTGCAAGGGACAATGCACATGTAATTAGCAGGAGCAAAACACACCAGCCTCAATAAAAGTGGCTCATCATCAAAGTATGACTAAAAAATCGGTAACCTATGGTGCTCAGGAAGAGCTTAGAAGCACGTGGAACCTGAGAGCAGAACTGCCAACAGCAGCTCATGTGCGGCATACAAATGGCTGTTTCCTCAAGGTGAGGCAAAAACCTTTGAGATACAAAATGGACAAGGCGTTTACAGGAGAAATGAAGGATCTGGGCACTCCGCACTCCAGTCTCTGGGGGAAATCAGTTTCTTCCCCTCACTCCTCCACCCACCCAAAAAAGCATGCTGCCTTTAGGGATCCACACCACACTTGCTACTCAGAATGTACTTGTACAAACATCTTTCTGCTTTTACAATATATGCCTGGTTGAAGATGAGCTGCTTTTCCAAAAGAGCCAAAATAATTCAGAATCCTACATCTCATCCTAAGCCAAAATGTTACAGAATGTAAAAATTTACTTCTGAAAATGATGGCAAGCTCCTGAATTACCTTACAAGTTTACTATTCTCAGAAGCACATTGTGTTTCACATAGTAGAAGAGATGTCTCCACTCTCACTGGCCTACAATTACTGAAGCAACATGATGACACATGTGTTCATACCCTTGGAAAAAAGTAAGTAAAAGGCCAAGGCCTGTTTCAGCAGTAGACTGAATCCAGAAGACACTGATGTATTCATCTTCAGGATGACATTTTGGTGTCCACCACATTTTTTTTTTGTTCCCCTAAGCACCACACACAGACTGAAAATATCTGAACTCTGAAAGGACATCTGCTGTTATTCCCCATTGTCTCCATCCTTATATTTTCAAGGATCCAAAGCCCTGTGATACTCATCTATCTTTTGCTCAGAAAGGCCTGCAAGACGAAGGCAAGGCAAAGAAGTCGATACCCTCTGTAGCACAAAGCTGCCCTGCACTGGTGGCCCTGTCAGCTTTAAGGTCATTTTGCACAAGAGAGAAGGAAAAACCCCCTCTGGAAAATAACATGCAGAGGTAAGCTAAATTCTTGGGCCAACTGAATTCTGCTCAAATTAAACAGTCTCTGTGTTAAAAACAGCAACTCATATATCTTCCATTTAAGTCCTTGCTGCAGCAAAAGGACAGGGTGACTGCATAGTCCCTCTCCACATCCTTTACTTAGCATGTAGCAAGAGCTCAGGAAAAAAATAATTTACATCAGTCTTTGGTTGCTACACACATATGCTTGGAGAGATACACTCACAGCTTCTCACTCTTGATTTCTGCATGAAGTAAGAGCAGCTTAAGTGGATGAGGAGAGCTTTTTCTGCATTTAGGAAACAAACCTGTCTACGACAATGGTGCTTGTGTGAATTATTAAAACGTAAGTGCATTTACAAATCCAAATTAGATGACCATCTGCCATTCCATATCTATCTGCAGTTTTGAGTTGAAAGAGAATCACACCAAAGGATAAATTTCTCAGCACTGGCTGCAGTTTCTGCCTCTGCCACATAGAAGTTTTGGTAAAAAAATGTTGAAAATAATTTTGTGCCCAGATGTTTTCTTTCAAATACACAAACATTTATAGCACCTACAGCTCACAAAGTTAATTTCAGAATCAAGTTTGAGTTGCCAGAGCCTTTTAAAAGCCAAAATATGCCCAGCAGTCCTTACGCAGTTCTTCTTTCCATATGGAATTTCTACTTTTGTTAGTAACAAAATCAGCCTGTTTCTGTAGCAGAGCCCCACAACAACTTCAGGGAATAACCAGTTTTGCTTTCACCCTACTTGTCCTCCTCCAATCCTACTCAGCTCCTGCTACTACCTGCAAACAGCTTCCAGCTGCCAAGAGTTAAACCTTGGCTTTTCAGGAGAGGCAAAAGAGAGAGGAGCGAGGAGAGCCTGCCCAGGGCAGCAGCTGGCAGGAGGGCACCAGCGCCAGGACAGGGATGGCTGGAGCGCTGCAGCAGCCGGCAGAGCAGCAGAGAAAAAGTTTCTGTGATTTTAGGCAAGCCCCGGCGTGACGTCACCTCGCTCAGATAATCTCGGTGCAGTCAGCACAGGCCTCCCGGCTCCCTATTGGTGAGCCCCTCGTCAGCAGACATCTGAAGATAATTATTATTGGCCAGACAATTATAACAGGAACGACTGTCACTTTGTGCTGATGCCCAAACCTGGTGCTCTGCAGCACGATGGAGAAGGACTCCAGCGGTCATCACTCCATCGAGGCATTTCTGTCACTCTGGCTTTCCTAAGCACCAGCCAGTTTTTGCTGCCTCACTGGCTGCAGCTGGGAATCAAGATCTCAGTGCTACAACCCTTTTTGCTGCATGTCTGACAGAACCGTGAATTTTCTACAAAAGTAAGAATATACTTCCCTATAAGAGGTACAGGACTAGAGCTGCATTAGTTCTCATACAGCAGTTTAAGGAAAAAAAAAAGTCCTCTGCAGAGTACTTACTTTATACCACTTCCCTCTTTGAAGAAGTTTGGGAGGAGGCACTGGGAAAGTTTCATTTGAGAAATCATTTTAAGCAATTATTTTAATAAACATCAGACTTAATCCTGATTGTACTGAACATCAAACCTTCCACAGTTTCTGCATAGTATGATAGTGTGTCTTAAAGTGATACTACCTTTTATATTCAAAGCCACCCAATGGCACTACACTTAAATTTGTATCAACAACAGCTTTCCAACAACATAAAGTGTATGGGGTTTCATGACAGTAAACAGACCTGTTCTTTAACCTGCCATTCCTTGTTTAGTAAAGACAACTAATTGGCAGCTCTTACCATCAGAGACCAGCAGGCTGCAAGTCCTTCTCTGCAGCCTCCAACCTTGCTCTGTCACTCCTGTCTCTGTGCAGGAGAACCAGGCAGGCTGGGGGGCTGTACCATAAAGGCATGCATAAACATAAAGCTTAGCATCCAGAGAGTCACAAAACCCATCAGCTTGTAAGTATCAAACAAGAGACTATTCATTTTTCCTGTGTCACAACAGGACCCACTTTAAAGCACTGCTAATCCAGGCCCAAGCTTTAAAGAGGTTTTTCAGGATGGGGTCCTCCAGAGAGCGAAGCAGGAACATCTGGAATGAAGTAGGGAGGTACTCATTCACTGCCATTAGACCAATATGCCATCAGGTGGGCTCTGTTCATGCCAGACTCGGAGAGTTGATTTCCAGGAGCAGAATGGCAGTGACAAAACAAGTGCTAGGATAGAGGTGTGCTGATGAAAAGCCTTGGTGCTAGTGACTGGTATGGGCAGAGGACATGCACTTGCCTCAGTAAGTGATGGAACTTGGAGGAGGCTCAGGGGACCAAGGCAAAGCAGGGGCAAGTCTTGGCTGAACAGAACCAGATACTCCATTCCTTTCCTACCAGCCATACTAGTACCTAGGGGAATGCCATTACCCCTAGGCTTTGTGTTCAAGCTTTTCCAGCTTTAGCCTTATGCAGTTTTAATTAAAAGGGCTTGTTGGTGCTTTAACCACCTCAGAAGTCAGAAGGTATGTAAAAGGATTCATATCCATTCTCAAACAAAGCTATGCAACCTAGTCAGACTCCAAACATGGATCTCAAAGTCCACAAGTCAGGGTCAACTCCTCAGAGCCACTTCATCTCCCCTAGTAGCCTACAACCTTTTTTTTTGTGTTGTAAGGTATCAAGAAATATTTCTGAGATGAAGTAAATAAGAAACGTCATACCTAAGGAATTTATTTCCCTCCATTCTAGACATTGTAATAGTACTGCAACCTAATTTAAATAGTGATTACAGTATAAAATTCTGCCATAGTCTTTCCTTAAGCAAGTCCCCTTATTCTGTCTTCCTGTCCCAAGAATGAAGAAACATGTTTATCCCTACAAACTATTACTTAACAGCCCCATCTTAGAATGTTCTTATGTTAATGATGTGTACACTAAGGCTACACCTAAAAAGTGTAGAAACCATGTACTGCCATTGATGTCTGCATACACAAATCTATTGAGTCATCCTGACAGGAAGTAAAAAAGCCTTCTTTTATAGTCCCTAGCTACTGCATTTTACTGGTTATACTCCCTGCAAAACTTGAGTGCTCCAACAGGACATGTTTCTTAAGCAAGTGCATTTCTTGAAGATAAAAATGCATAATTTAAACCTGAAAGCTGGAAGTCTTCATCAGCATTTTCAGAATGCTCTGCAATGACAGAGACCTCAGAGGGCACAGCTCCATTACATTTCCAGAAATATTCCCACGCCTGAGAGCAGCTCACCCTCCTCTACTTTCATGTGAATCAAAGGTATTAATTCACCAGTTCCCTTAGAGAAGGCAAAACTAGACCAAAAAGCAGGTACACACAGATGATCATGTCTCTTTAGCTGTACAGCAGCAGTGGAACACTGACAGTCTCCTCCTCTAAACCTGGGAAGTGAAAGTCTGGCATTAGAGTCCCAGCTGGTGACTTCTGCAGCACATGAAACTGCCAGGGAGATTTTAATAACGCTGCTTAGCATTTATATAGTATCTGACATCTTCAAGGCACTCGGCAAACATCACCTAAATCATTAAAGCACCTCATAAGGGCATTTCAGCATTATTATCCTTCACTTCCCTGGTCTTTCCCTGCTGGGGAAACTGAGGCCTAAGAGAGGTTATGTAATGTTCCCAAGGTCACATCATTAAGCATAGGAGAGCCAAGAAGAAGATACAGGAGTGCTCCTTGCTAGTCACGTTCTTTAAATTGCATCTCTCCTGGGTTAATTGGCTATTATATACACTCATGTATCACCCCCTCCATCCTCTTTTACTAGTTTGTCCTATTCTGATGTCAATTTTCTTCTGAACATGGACAGAATGGGAAGTATCCAAATCTCCCAACCCAAGAAGATCTATGTGGTCTTCTTTCAACAAGCATGACACTAGGCACTCCTCAAGAGCTAATGAGCTCACCTGGCGGAGAAAGAGGGAGACATACATGCACTTAAATGGTCATTTTAATTATACTGCCCTTTAAAGTCCCCAGACAAGTCACTAGAGGATTCTAGCAAATCTCTGTCTGAGATCCATCTAGGATCTGTGACCATTCTGCCCTGAAATGTAGGCACCAAAGCCAGGGTCCAGAGACAGTCCTATCCTGCCACTGTCACATGAGGGTGGCATGCGGAAGGTCCTCACTTGGGAGCCCAAAGGGGCAGGCAGCACTGCCAAGTGGAGGGCATGCCAGCAATGGGAAAACTGGGGATTAGCTGGGAAGACAGACCACAGGAGCAGCAGAAAGGGCAAGACTGGGCACCAGGCAAGGGTGGTCAGGGACAGTGCGGCAGGAAAGCATAGGTGAGCATGGGCAAGCCATGAAAAGGCCCATGCAGGTAGACAAAGCTAGGGTGACGACTGGGAGAAGGTGTGGGCAAGAGTGATGGAGAGAGGCATCCCAGCCCCGAGGACAGCCCAGTGGATCCCGCGGAGGGGGCAGGGGCAGCTGGGTCGCTACTTCCAACCCTCTCTCCA
The DNA here is from genome assembly GCA_013400695.1 of Neodrepanis coruscans. Taxonomy (NCBI): domain Eukaryota; kingdom Metazoa; phylum Chordata; class Aves; order Passeriformes; family Philepittidae; genus Neodrepanis; species Neodrepanis coruscans. Next base: position 26,118 of record VYZS01018021.1, read on the forward strand.
TGCTGTCGGCCAGGGCCCAGCGATGCCCCCACCGCAACGCCAGGCAGAAAGCAGGCTCCCGGCACAGCCACTCCCCTTCGGCGGGCCGGGCTGTGAGCGTGCGTGTGTCCCTTTGCAGGTCCATCAGGCTCCGGCTCGCCGCGGACAGGGAAGCCCCGACAGGTCCTTGCGCAGCCCCGGTCACGCCGCGGCTCGCCTCGCCCCTGCTCCCCGGCCACACGCACATGCCGGGAAAGTTAATAGCCACATGGCTGCAAATGAAGTTTTATTAGGAGGTGGGGGAGGGGAAGGGGAAGAGAAAGGGGCTCCACGGGCAAAAGCGCAACTTGTTTGAACAGGGGCGCGGCGCGGGGAGCGGGAAGGACGCGCAGGGACGGAGGCAGGGGAGGCTGAGGGCAGAGCCGGGGCACGTGTGCGGCGCTGCGCCGCCGGGCCAGACGGAGGGCCGGGGCGCGGCAGGAGGGGGAGGCGGTGGGGCTTGGGGCCCGCATNTGGGCTCAGCGTCTCCCCGATCCGGGCGGGCGGCGGGGCCCAGGGGCGGCACTCACCAGTTTTCCTGCATCCACTGGATGGCCGCATGCTCGTTGAACTGCTTCTCGAATTCGTATTCCTGCAAAGTCAACACTGACATGTTCATTGGCCCGGTGGCTGCGAAGCCGCTCCCCGCGCCGAGATGCTGCCTGCCGCCGCCTCGGGAGCCGGGCCGCTATGCGCCCGCCGCCGGAGAGCCCCCGCCTCTGGCCTGGCCGCCCCGCCTCAGCGGTACCCCGGGTTTAGCATAGCTCCGCTCCCCTCCGCGCCTCTCCTCCCGGGCCCGCCGGTCTCCTCCTCTTCTGCGGCCGCCGCGCAGCGCCCGGAGGCGGTGCGGTCTTAGTGCCCGCCCGCCGCCGCCTGGGACGCCCGCCCTCCGCCGCCTCCCGCACATCCCGCACCGCTCCTCGGTGGATCGCGTAGCTCTGCAGCGGGACCGGGCTCCTGCCAGGGAGGAATACCCCCCGCTCCCTCGCCCTCGCTGCCTCAGGCCGTCAAAAATAACTACAAAAATGAGAAGCCCCCCATCCCTGTGCTGAATTCATGCCGCAGCGACCTGCGCGCCCTCCCCGGCCCCCAGGGAACTAAAGAAGCACAAGCTGAGATTTATCCAAAAGGGCAGATGCATACACTCTCCCAGAAAAAGCCTGCACACACCCCCGACGTGTCCTTTCTGCATTTAGATCCCAGTGCACCTGCTGGGGCTGAAGCCACCCCGTGGGAGTGGGCCCTCTGACCCCCTTGCCCGGCCGGGCCCGGCGTGCTGCAGGGATTGCAGCTGGGTGTCCCCATGCTGGGAACACCGTCCTGCAGACAGGCTGTCCCGAGCTCCCTGCTGTGCACAGGCCCCTCTTGCTGATGTTATGGTATGCATAGGGCTGGTGGAACATGGGGCAGAGCCGCCGAGTCTAACTATCACCTGCTGAACTCATGCAGCTGGATCACACGGTGTTTATGTTGCCTTCCTGTCTCATCTGCCACTTGCTGATGTCTCCAGCTGAGTTTTTCCTACTCCAGCAGCACCCTGGATGTGCGTTACAGTACGAGGTGACCTAAAATAGTGGTCCCAGCACCCACTGAACTTGCAGACTGAAGGTAGGAGACAGAAAGAGAACCAGCCGCAAGTGAGGAGATCCGGCACAGATCAGCATGCTCTATACTGACCTGGACTTCAGTTCTCATTGACATGGAAGTCTTTAATATTAAACCGAAGCACTGAGAAAATAAAAACGAGAGAGCCCTGAAGTTGTGGGACATCAGCAGTTAACCAGTATGATGATCCTGCTTGCATTTTGACTGTCATACTTTCAGAGTCATCTTTTTCAGCATATTAGCCAGAAGGTCTCAGACCAGCTCCATTACAATGACAGCTTCCTGAAGTTAGTGCCAGGACTAGTGAGGTGCACTGGATGAAGCTGAAGACTGTAAAATGCTATGGCAGGAGCTCTTTTGGGGTTAGGACGGCCACAGGGTTTCAGATGACAGTTGACTATTGCCCCCAGGGTTTCTCTCTACCTGGGAATTCAGCTGCCATCCAGATTCACAAAGCATCCGTGTGGCATTCAGTGTTCATTTAGGATTGCTAACTGTGGAAGACATCATGTAGAGGTTAAGTCACAGCAATACTTGAAAATCAACTGTAACAGTTTCAGGAAATTGGTAGTCTGGAAATGCTTAAATCCTACTGGGATTCTTTGGAGTCTCAAAAGCTCACCAGGGAGTTTTCCAGGTTTTCTATAACTGACAGGACTTCTACATAGGCTAAACAATCTGCAATGAATCCTGCTTCTCTTCCTGTCCTGGTCTCATGGAGGCTATCTGATAATTTCCTCTAGCATGTGACTACAAAATTTGCATGAACAATGTAAGAATGTACAAAAACTTGTTAGCCTTGAGGAGTTTGTAAGCCCTGCCTCTAGTTGATTATATCGATTGCAGTCCAGGACAATAAACAAAAATATATTGTCTATTTCAAGGGGAAATAACTTTTATGCAATAATTTTTGAAGTAATTTAATAATTCTCACATAAAAACATGAAGTGAATACCTCTCAGGAGAAAACATGTGGGGAGAATAATATGGCTTCAAGAGACAATGATATGGTTTCAAGAGACAACCTTAGTCCCTCTGTGCACGTTCATGTGCATATTTCTATATTGTTTTCAGTTTTTATGGGGTGCCCATCTCACTCAGTAAGTGGAGAGTTATTGAGCATTACTTTATATTCTCTTTATTTAGTGGCTCTTCTAAGGCTCTGTAGAAGGCATAGCAGCTAAGTGGTACATTTTCTATCAGATATATGTTAATTCCATTTCCATTTCCCAAAGCCTTTTGGTTGAATAATGCAAGCAGGATCATTCTAGATTTACAAATAACTCTCTAATCAGGTTGGGCACCTTACCATTTTCATTTCTGCTACTAAGCAAATACTTTCTCCTCCCTGTCAAAGTATTAATTTATTGCAAAAACCATTAGGCTTCTATTGCTGTAAGAAGTAATTTTGAATAGTTTTTCGTACTGATGTATAGCTAAGTCTCAATGAAACTCTTAGCAGCTGCTGGGAAATAAGATGCTATACTGCTGACAAGTCAACATAAGGTGTAGTAAGTGGCAATGAGATTTACTATTGTGATATTGTGATTTCAGCATAACATCAATTACTAAAACACACAAGGACTTGAAGGAGGCCTGTGTGCTGAAAAGCTTACTTCCAGCTGTATCAATTAATAAAGGATTTAATCTCTCTGTTTTTGATTTTGCCATACCTGAAAGCAAAGCAACACAAGGAATTGAAGCCATGAAAAACTACGTTCTCTGACATACCCCATAATCTTGAATAAGATAATGGCAATTAATATCAAGAATGAATAAGGGACTTCTCTAGGACTACTAGCCAGTCCTGATTGGACCTAACAAAGAAAAAGGTTTCATCAAGTGCCAGGCAATAAACAAAAAATAGCCAAGGGATATTTAGGGGCAGCCCAAGTCTACCTGGCAACTCAGGCCTGCAAATCATCTGTGCCACTGTATTAAACGCAGCCTCAACCACAGGCATCTGGGAAGCTCCTTGAATGAATGCTGTGGTAATTCTAAGAAAACCCTATGAAAAAAATTGTTGTATTCAGGAAGTGTCAGTTCATAATAAATCAAGAGTATACACTAATCCAAATTAAAACGTTATAAGGACACTTACAGTGCAATTATTGTGTCATCTTTCAGGTCTGTAAAACAACCCATGTCTCAACTTACTCCCATTCTGTAATGCTACAGTACCCAGAAACTTCAGCTTGATCACGCACTTAGAAATCAACTGTGTGCTCTGAAACCATGTAGATCCAAGGTCTTCTGAAGAATTTTTAGTGTTACTTCATGTCAGTTACAGCAGAAAAGACAACGAGCAGGAGCCAGCTGCAGAGTGCACTGTCAGGGCAGGATGGCAGCACCAGGGTGCAGCCCTTTTGCATAGCTCAGATGGAAATCTGCCCCTTCTCATTGTCAAGGCCATGGTTTAATGTGAAAAAAAAACTCACTGTTGTCAGTGGGGTGATTTTTTGTCTTCACATGGTTCACTTCCTCAGCCTCTCTCAGTATTTCCTTCGCAGTCATAAGAAGCAGAAACATTCTTCAATTTGTGCCAAAGCTCTAGGCCATGGTCTGTGGCAAGAAGTGGAAAATATCTGTGGTTTTGGAGCACATGAAGTCTTATGTAGAAAGCACAATCCAACAGGAAGACTTCCCTCATTATAGCCATTTCCATATAAATCACATAATTTATATTTGCTATCTTTGCACACATTAGTAGCAGTTCTAAGCACATCCCAGATGGTATGCATTCATAGGAAAAAGACACAAGTCTTTTTCTACATTATTTGACAGTACATCTGTAGACCTGTAGAGTGCTTCATCCCTACAAGCTGGGGAGAGCATGACACCAACAGCATCCTTCCTTCCCGCAATCTTGGGTAGGATGATATCAGTAAATGTGAGAGGAAAAAAAAAGAGCTTCATTGCTCAGAGCTCAACAAAAATAATCTGTCTTGTAAGGCAAGGAGGCGAGATGCAGAAGCAAAAGGTAATAAAGTTCAAATACAGGCACATAATTTTGGAGCTGGATGCCTGTACTGAACTACCTAAGTCTTCATGGTAAGGTCATGCTAAAGGTCTGTGGTAGAGGTTGGAATAGGAACTGACTTATGGCATTTGATGTTAATCCATATATTTTCTTGACATTCCCGTGTATTGCTTTTTAATTGAATTAAGTTAAAAGTTGAAAAGGTGGTTGAAATAATGGGGTCTGTGCAATCATGTTCTAAAGACTATTTTACATTACATTACAAAGGATCCACAGAAGCAGAAAGCATTGCTTCATGAGCTTAGTGCTGTTATTACAGGTGTCTTTTTATGCGTGGGTATGTGTATATTTTGGGTGATGAATGGAAAGATATAAACATAGCAACAGGTGTGTGTACTTGAACCTTAAATTTACATGCTCTTTTATACTTTTGATTTCTTGAAAGCCTATTTCTGCATATTTCATTATCTTGGAAATAGCTGATGGGTACTTTGATAAAGTGGCCACAGAGCCAAGTACTGGACACCCTGAAAATCTTGTGGTTCAGTTTTTCTCTTCACAATTTCACCCTCTAGCAGTAAGATTGCCTGCCAGCTGTGATTAGGAAAGTGTCATCAAGCAGGCCTGGACTTTTCACCTGCTTCTGCTCTGTGCAGGTTTAGCTGCTTCCAGAGCCAGCAGAACTAATACTGCTGTCTCTCCTGAATGAATCAGTTCACTCCCTTCCTTAAAAAAAACTGACAATGCAACAGTGGTATTGCCAAATGGCTTATAGGCTCTATCCCAGCTTTTTCAGCTTGCAGTATATACAGATCATGATTCTGTTACAGGGTTTTGTGCTGTATCTTGCAGTGGCTCTGGAAAGTCCTGCTGACCTCAGCAGGGACCAGATGTGGTAACACACTTACTGTCTGATGTAATGGAGTCAGCACTAGGATTTGGAAAGAGCACTCAGCCTCCTTGCTGCCTATTTGAAGATGAAAACCATCACTAGAGCTACTTCACAGCAGGAAGGCAATTATTAATTATTAATAATAATTAAATAATAATGGTTAATAATAATTTTTGTTAAATATTACGGTTAAGGTTACTATTACTTTCTACAGTTATTAAATCAAATGTGAGTGTGCTACACAAATGCCACTCAGAAAAATGAAGGACAGGACTCAGTCATCAGTTATGCTTCATAATCTTCCTGCTGCTGGCAAGATCATACAGGTATGCACAAAGGCTCACTGATTAGAAATGGGAAAAAGAAGGTCTTGATCTTCCATGTAACTATGTGGCATTTAACCATACAAATATTGATTGTATTCTCTTCTAGGGATTTACAAAAATAAACAAAAAAACCTCCTCTCAAATGATCCCTAGGCTGATTCTTCAAGACTGAAAATCGGAAATGATTGCTGAGCTCACTCACTTTTTCAGTCAGACTAAATCCTCCAGTCAGTGAGGAAATGAGTACCAAAGCTGAGTAAATCTGTATAGTCACCTCCCCTAAAATCCTTAGCTCTACATAGTAAAGTCCCTTGCTCTGCACCTTCTGNAAATAATAATGGTTAATAATAATTTTTGTTAAATATTACGGTTAAGGTTACTATTACTTTCTACAGTTATTAAATCAAATGTGAGTGTGCTACACAAATGCCACTCAGAAAAATGAAGGACAGGACTCAGTCATCAGTTATGCTTCATAATCTTCCTGCTGCTGGCAAGATCATACAGGTATGCACAAAGGCTCACTGATTAGAAATGGGAAAAAGAAGGTCTTGATCTTCCATGTAACTATGTGGCATTTAACCATACAAATATTGATTGTATTCTCTTCTAGGGATTTACAAAAATAAACAAAAAAACCTCCTCTCAAATGATCCCTAGGCTGATTCTTCAAGACTGAAAATCGGAAATGATTGCTGAGCTCACTCACTTTTTCAGTCAGACTAAATCCTCCAGTCAGTGAGGAAATGAGTACCAAAGCTGAGTAAATCTGTATAGTCACCTCCCCTAAAATCCTTAGCTCTACATAGTAAAGTCCCTTGCTCTGCACCTTCTGGAATCTGTACAAAAACAATGTATAAAAGAACTTTATTGTGCAATTTAGAGATCCATGCACTTTAGAGTACAAGAACGAAATGTTTTACAGAAAAGTAGTTGCACAGTTGCACAGAGAATCTGTTTTTAAAGGGCTGCCTTTAATTTTTAAATACATCATGGAACATCTTCTGTACAGATATTATTTGGCTTCATAAGTGCTTTTTGTTAGCATAAAAAAGTTGTCTATGATAGCATTAGGTTGAGTACATGAAGAAAGAGCAACAAATTAAGATAATAAAACTATTAGGGTTTTTTGTAGGAATTTAGTATGATCAAGGGGAAGCTTTTCTACCCCGCTGTATATAGCTGTCACCATGTTAGAGGTATGGGGAAGTCTGTGGGCATGCTCTGTCACTGCTACTTAAACCTAAATTATGAAGAGTACCCCATCTTCCAGGCAGTTTTATCAGTGTTGTTGAAGCTATGTTGTGTCATTGATGAGGACTCTAATATTAGTCACTTCAGTCTCAACTCATCCTCAGAGACTGGTGTCTGGTACCACTATTTAAGATTGCCTCCAATATTCTTCCTGGCCTCCAGCAACTGTTCCCTTAAATCCCACATCCTACCTACCAGCCCCAGGAATGGGGGATATCCTAGGCCATTTACTGGTGGAAGCAGACATCTGCAGTTGGGTACATAACCATGCCTGTGTGTCACAAGCTGTTTGCATTCCGACAGAGGAGCCACAGGAATGCCAGTTGTTTGGAGGATGAATGCTATTTGGGGAGTGTTCCAAACTAACAGCTCATCCTGCTCTCTGCACTCCAACTGATTGCCACACTAGCAGGGAGAGATTGCCTGCGTGGAACAGCTATGCCAACCTGGTTGCCACAGAAGGGGAGTTTCTGCTCTTTGCTCTCCTGTTGGTCATGGACTTCCCCTGCTTCTGCACCCCTGGCACTCCCCTGACCTCCATCAGCTGATTTAGCTCACTACAGTGTGTGTGTAAGTTACCCAAAAAAGAAAGCTCAGTAGCTTGTGTAGTGAATTGTTTGGCTCCTCAAAGCGTCAGGTCTGGCTCCTGGAGGGGGTTAGTAATGTGGCTGGTGGTGCAGCTGGAGTTCGGATGCTCCCTTGTGCTCTTCTCAAAGGGCCCAAGCAAGCCAGCGTGTTGTAGTGGTCAGCTCTTGAAATGGTGCTTTTGGCCCGCCCAGGGGCTGTGGAATGAGTAGAGGAAGAAAGACTACCTGCTAAGTATGGCAAGGGTGCTAAAGTGTGAAGTGTTAGTTCTCTTTGGGTTTTATAAATTCCTGAGCAGACAGTTTGTTTCTTAGTTTGAGCTATCTGCTTCTTTATCTTATTTTACAGTAGTCATCTATCTACCAATCTGTAAACTCGGAAATGCATAGTGTTACGGCCAGATGCTGTCCAAGGATAAGCCCACATCACTGCAAGCTTACATCAGAAACAACTTCTCACTAACAAAAGCAGAGTGCATGAAATAGATTATTATGCGTCCAGATATTCTGACGAGAAAGAGGCAAGTTTAAGTTTCCTCAGCCTGGATGCCTTGTGATTGATGTGGAAGAGGGCTCTGTTTAAAGTGAGATTTGGCTCCTGATTTGGAAACGAGGGTTTTCATAGTTCTGGTATTGGGGTCATACATAAGTTGTCACATGGACATAAGGTAGGATGTGAAAATATTCATGTAAGTATTATTGAATATGAAAAAAAGGGTGATAAAATCTATTAGAACAATTTTTTTTTCCAGCCTTTTTAAGTGTACAGATATTGGGAAAGATCTTTCCAGGAATAAGAATTGCCTTCCTGCAGGAAGACAGAGAAATATACTGCTGTTTTTGATGTCCTATTCCTTTTCCCAGTCATTTTCCTCTTCGTTTCCCAGAATAACCCAAAGAAGAGAGATCAGTTTTCCAGTATGCTCATATGATTATTGGATGAAGGTTGGAAAACACATAGGTCATGTATGACCACTGATCACCATGAGGAACTGAGCAGAGGAAGATTATTTGCATTTACATACACAGTTTTTCATGAGCTTCCTTAGGAATGACAGTGAATCAATGCATTTCCTATCTGAGCACCTCATCTGTTCAAACCAGAACTCAGAAGACAGAAAATTCCATTACTGACTTCCCATATATATAACATATGTCACCAGAAAATCATGGTGTGGGCTCCAAAAGTCAAAGTGCTGATTCTTAATTACAGAAATCAACGGAATATTTGTCGGACTTCAGTCTGACAGAATCAGGCATGTACGAACACAATTTGTGGTTATACTCCAAAACAGTGAACTTAAAGGTTTTAATTCCTTAAGCTTACATAGGTCAATGGCAGAGTTTCCAAGAAGCTTCTATCACTTCTCAGCTTCATTTTCTCTCTGAAGATCAAAACTAAAAGCTCTCCCATCACAGCAGATATATCAAGGCTAAATTCATTACTGAGTATTAAAAGTTGGGAGAGCCTTAGAAGAAAAGTGTTATTTTACATACAAATTATGTTGTTTATCTATTACATACATTGTCTGCAAAATTAAAATGTTCCATATCCATACTGTTCATACTATAAATACTTGTCTGTGATTTGCGGTCATCAATGAAGAAAGACCTAAATGCCACAGTGCTGTGTTAGGTGTTAATTCCTTTCATGTTGCATAATATGAGGATTGCACTTGCCATGATGATCTACTCAAAACAGAAAACTCAAGTGTGCTTTTATCATGCCACAGAGGGAAAGCCCTGACTGGGAAGAACACAGAGCTAAAATGAACACTGGGAGGCTTCATAGGAAGAAGAGGTCCCTGAGCTCTCCCTCACACAAAGAAGGCACATCTCCTGATTTGTAACTCCCCAAAGGATGCATATCAGTTTCTCTCCACATGTTGGCTCAAAAGGAGGAATGCCCTTCCTCTGCTTTGGCCTCTTTGAAATGCTGCACAGCCTAAGCGAGGGGAAAGAGAGCAGAGCTGTCCCAGCTCAGAGAGGAAAGTCTTCATGCCGCTGCCTCCACCTCTGCCCCCGCCCCATGGCTCACTGCTGAACTAGGCACAAAAGCTAGGAAAAAATTATCAGCTTACAGGTTAAAGCTGGTGGGTTTTCTGCTCACCAGGTTAACTCCCAATTAGTGGAACTAATTAGTGGAATTAGTTTTTGCAAATAGAGAACGAGAGCCAAATTCTCGACTCAGTCATTAATTTTGCCCTTACATCAGTTACCCCTGAATCTAGTATCATATCAGCGGGAAGAAATGGTAACCCTCAGCTGCCAGTTTAGGAAGTCTGCCTGATGCACATATCCAGAATAAGATCAAACATAACATTACAAAAAATGCAATATTCTAACCAGAACATCGTGCTACCTTCTTTTCACCTGCCCAGACCAGGTCTCATGTATAAAAAAGTGGATGCTGCACCTCTCTTGGGAGTGGCAGGGACCAGGGTGTTTTTAAAGGACCCCAGCTCCTTTTAGGATGCAGCTGCAGTTGACAGAAACCAGCCCTGCCAAGTGCTGGGGCATCTCTTCTCCCAGGAACATCCTCCTACTGCTCCTGCCTCTGCCACTGCCCCAGCTCCCCTCTTTTGCTGGGTGGCTGTGCCCTCTGCTGGAGCCCATGTTTTGGACACTGCAGAGTAAGGACCAGACTCAAAACTAGGCCTGGGCAAAGGGCCAGTCAGTGCTAAAATCTAAATAAGCTACCCACAGCCCACCAGCATGTGCCCATGAGGGCTGGGTAGGCTATGCTTCCCCAGGTTGCCCTTTCAGGGATGAGGCCAGTAGCAGCTCTCCCATGCAGGTTTTAAGGCTCCATCACTGTTGGATGTGGGATGGACACTGAATAAACCCTAGGGTAAGGCATTTGAGCTCTGGTGTTCTGCTCCTAGGTAAATTTTAGGTGCAGAGCACATGAACTCTCACTGTTGGCTCGTGTCTGCTCCAGTGGGAGTTTAATTAATTCCTGCAGTCTATACAGCATTTTCCAGCCTATTAGTAGGCTTTCTTCCCCAGTGCCCACTCCATCTCTCTCCTGCACTGAATAGGGGGATGGTGAGCACCAGTCTTGGGACTGGGGAGCTGTGATAAGTGGGTTCAGCTGCTGAGCTAGCTTTTAGCTTGCTTCGTCCTCTATTTGGCAGGGAGAATCCAGACTGTTGCACCAACAGTGGTCTGTGAGAGGCTTTTGTCACAGATTCACTGAATATTTGACTTGTGCTGAGTTCATTACTCAGTGCCATCTTTTGTACTGTCCTGAGTATTGTTAGGAACTTCCAAACTGTTTTCTTCTGTGCAGGGAGATACACCTATGGGGAATTAACCTAGTGAAATGTATTCTACTGAAGGATACCCTACTCTGGTTAGGTAGGAAGTAGGACACAAGATGGATGAAAGTACTCCATGAAATTAATTTGCTAATAAGAGACAGATTGGGGAAGGACCAGAATTACTGGGGCAGTTTTTTACTGAGAATCAACCACTTTAGCTGAGTGGAAGTCAGCAGAGGTAGGGCAGTTGACATCAGTCAGTCCAAGTTTGCTACAAACTTCATCACAGCTTTTTCCTCTGCTGACAGCAGTGTAGGAAAGGACTCTATTTCACCTTTACATCCAGTAAAGGTGCAAACACCCCAAATCATGTTTTGTTAAATGCTTTTGTAAAGATGCCCCCCAGAACAAAATGAATAATAAAACGCGTTACTGACTTATTTTTTCTGAGGCGCGTTCATTAACACATGTGATCTCCATTTTAGTGATAGTTTCTACTCTCATATATAAGAAGGGTTGTGGAATCACCTTGAATTTACCTTAGAATAGTTAAGTGTTTTTGAGGGGAGACTCCTAGGTTGAGAAATTGTGCTCCAACAAAGTTAATATTCATGCACACACCCAATTACTATTGTCTGTGCATAGTGATGGGAGAGATTTTGATCCAATTGCAGAGTGATACTGGAAAATCCTCCCATATTACTAGCATTCTAGCATCTATCAATGAACTCTTCCACATTGACTTGCTGTGGACAGTTTAAAGTATCCCCTCAGGAGCCCTGAAGAAAATGCTGTATGTGTCCATGCCATGGTTGATGTCTATACAAACATACCATTTCATGTCCACAGTTTCTATAAGTCACAGTCACTATTTTGCTCAGATAAATAGGAAACACAAGCTTATTTTTTCTGTATTTGTTCTTCAGTCCTCTGATAATAGCAGTCCTTTAGGAATTTCTCCTGGTGGTTTACTTCTATAGGCTTTCAAGTTTCATTTCCTTTACTGATTTAGTGACCCGAAACTTGTCACCTCTTAATTCACCCAAAACAAGTAAGCCTTGATTTTGGAATAGTTGAGGAAATAAAGTGCACTACACATGGCATAAAATAAATTACTACTCCAAAAATTTAATAAACTAAAAAACCAAATACCAAACAGAGCAGAAAAAAATCACATCTTTCTACCCATCTGCACACACATGCCCCAAAACATTTCAACTGTGCTTCGCCTTTTGTACTTCTACACCACAGATTTTTCTAAGCACATTGGCATAAATACATCATTGCTATAACTCCAGTGACATTAATGATTTGCTTTCACATGGGCTACATTTAACTTCAGAGGCCTGATGCACTTGTTGGGATCAGCACTGCTCAGAGGAGATCCTCATAATTTTCAGTCTTGGGCAAAGTAGTCACGACTGGCTGTGAGATTGTACTTTTGATTTCTATCATCTGGCTGGACCTTTGGAAATTTCCTGTGAAACACTACACCTGAGTGTCTTTAGAACAAAACCCGGGATTTCCATAAAAATGTGTTTCAGCTCTTACTCTTCTGTTGTGATGGCCAGGAAGATGACCTAGAGTCAAATCAAGTCCCTTTGAAATCAATGGCAAAACTCCTTTATCTGCGTTTTCTCTGCAGGGAAGTCATGCTCTGAACTAGGAGACAAATAGCAGGGACAGGAACTCCTGAGGATCTGTGAAGAGAAGAGAGAAAGGAAACTGAAGTAAAAGGCGAATTATTCTTGGGATAGTGTTAACTAATTATATTCAACTTTATCACCACTGATTTTGTGTGTAGAAATACTCAAAGAAAAAATAATTTTCCTTTCTATGGCTGGGTTTTAAACAACTGTGCAGCTTACTTTACCATACACCTTATTAAAGGTAAACATTAACATTCAATGTAAAATAGCTCCTAGGTATTTTGTAAAATCCAATGTAACATGCAACAAAATAGTATTTTGTATATTGTAACCTGTTTTTAATCCTAAAATGAAGTAGGACCAGAGATCAGTTCAGCACTGTATATTTTTACATATATCATTTCTGACATGCTTTTCATTTTTGACAGCTCAAAGAAACTACGGACAGTTTTCCTACTGTCTTTCCAAAAGCATTCAACTGCAATTCCAGCTTTGAAAGTCACCACTCTTTTTCTAACAGGACAAACCCTCTACAAAAGCTGTGCTGTAGCTCAAGCTTCAGGGAAGACTGAATCAAAGTACACTATGATGATGAAAATGCAGGTTTCGGACTTTTATAACACATCTGTAGCCCCTGTGCTCCTGCTGGCTGTAATAATCACCTTCTTGATCCAACATCTGTTGTTTTTACTATCTTCACCTTTTCAGAGCCTGGCTGACAAATGGTCAGATGTTAAGGAACTGGTTGATATCGGCTTTATTCAAATAATTCATAAATACAAGTGGCATAAGAAGCAAAAGTGTGGAAGACATTTTAAGGGCAAATTCTGCTCTATAGATTGTATCTCTCACCCCCTAGATATAAATATTTCAGGGTTCTGTTCAATTTGTACCAACTCGTGTATTTACTGAAATCTTCAAACACAAAATATGTCATTTTTTAACACCTTTTCTTCAACATCTAAAACAATTTCAGATCAGAAACAATTTTCATTTAAACAGCAAGAAATAAAAAATAAAAAGGAATGCAAATTTCTTAGAAGTAACATTACAGTCAGGCATAGACATGTGGAAACTATCCAGACTACATCATGGGCACAGTTGTACCATAAACTTTAATTATTAAACAAAAAAGAAAAAGCAAATGTGGATTAAATGTTGTTAGCAAATGTAGTTAAGTGTAATAGAGAACTCAATCTCATGTGAGCTCGCATGAATTCAACTGAATTAGGTTGGGTCCTGTGCTCCCCTCTGCCCCAATATCATATTTTAGGATAAGCAAAAATTTCATCCCAATGCCTTTGAAATGTAAAAGTTCAAGTTTTCATTCTGAAAAGGGTTTTTTAATTGCTTTTTCGGCTCAAGAGTAAAATTAAAGGCTTTGGTTACCAGAAAACTAGAGAAAGATTCATTCGTTGTTCCTTTCTTTAATTTGGGGGACGGGAAGAAAAGAAAAAAAACAAACAGATGGTTGAATACCAGCTTCAAGCTCATTGCTTCTGTTCCCAACCTCTTTCTGGCCCTGCAGGTCTGGCCTGGGTTTCCCCATGATGCCATTGGCACTCCTGTTATGCTTTCCCAATTGCCTGTGCATATTTCAGGACCCTGCTACTACCCTGGATCTTTCAGCTTGTGCTGTAGATAATACAGTGGGAGGCACTGACCAGTTTTACCTTTCTGGCTCTTCTGCTTTCTCTTGTCAAAAAGAGCGCTTTTACTCTTTCTTTCCACGTAAAAGTGCCCAGAATAGGTACTGCCAGAGCTAGCACTGAAACGTCTCAGCTCCCCTGTACATGGATGCATCTAATTGAACCTCCATACAGGTACAGCTATAATTTGTGAGATGTGTACTGAAGCATGCAGGCAATGATCCTGGTGTTGTAGTTGACAAGCAGAACAATAAGGTGTTCTCCTGTGCAGCTTGCATGCCAAAGCTTTTTCAGCTTTGCCAGAAAAACAGCAACTCAGATTTTACAGAGTAGGGATTTGCTGCTGAGGGCGCCAGGCTTTTAAAAGCTACGTGAAAACACCTGGGAACTGACAGAGTTCAGGTACTCTTCTATTCCTACTACATAATTCTCGGGTACTCAGTCTGTAAGGGTTATGGTTACAAGGAGTGAGAGTTAAAAGAGTGTGCGGGAAAATGTGCTTTTCTATTGCAATTCCCCTTCAGTGAGACAGCAAGTTATCTTTGAGAGCCTCAGACAGAATTGAAGGCAAATCATCTGCCTCCAGATAAGAAATATCAAAAGCAAGGTGCACGATCATATTTGCCTCCAGAAGTGGAAATGCAGATCAGTTTCCAGCTACAACTCTTCCTTGCAAATGCAAGTAAAGCCAGTCATGGTGATCTCTGGGGTCTGGACATTCATCTTGCCCATGGCCTGGCTGCCAGCGAGCAGCTGTCACACAGTGGTGTGTTCTGGTCACTAGCAACTGGGATTATATTTAAACCTACAATTTACAAAGGAAAGATTTTCCCATCTGTTGTCCCCTAAAATGACCCGAGAAACTTCACTGACATTATCAAGGCTCACCAAAGGTGAAGTTGAGGCAAACACCTCCAGTCATTCGGTTTTATTACTTAATGGAAGCTGATCACTGTGGTAAGCCCTCCCTCCTCCTGTACTTTGCACTGTGAACTAACTGTTGTGTGTGTCTTTGTAAGGGACAATCAGTGTGTTGCTGAAATGCTTTCTTTAAATTTTAATGTCATTAAGGTATTCTCGTAACATTTCTAATCCATTTTCTGTATCCACTACCTTTGCATTCCCAGGGTTAGTTACAGCAATGCTACTAAGAGGAAAAAGATCAACCTTTTGATCCCAACTTCTTTTATCAGGCTCAGAAATACATATTCTTTCTAACTGACCTCTTAGAACAAAACAGTAGCAATTAAGGTAGAAATCACAGTCCAAAATGTCATCTGTCCCACCATCTGCTCAGTGGAGAGAGAGGAGGTCTACCCACCACAGCTGCTAGTTCAGTACAAATAGCACTTTTATATACTGGTTTTAGCAATAGCAACAAAACAAAAAGCGCAATATTTCTATTATACAAATACAATAACCACATAACTTCAGTGATAAAATGATCAAGCCTAGCCACGTACCCCTTATACTAATTACAGCTGATCGCTAATAAATAATCTAAGTTGAAATCTGCTGCCTCATAGGCATTGGGTATTATTCTTCTGAGGAAGAATTACGTGTTTTTTAACATACTTAAGTCTCAACATCTGAGTGACTACTAAATCTAACTGACTGTGCAGGCAAGAAATTTTGCCTGTGCTCTTAGGCAAAACCAGGATTTTGCTTCTTCCTGAATTTAGCCTGTCGTATGTCTAGTAAACAGCTGAATGGGAATGGTCAGCAAAGGAGGATATCTGCCAAGAAATGTAGCAAAAAGAAGGACCATTTATTGTAAAAAAGGACCATTAATATTGTAAAAGTCCATGTTCGAGATTCAATATATCTGAATTTTGCACAAACCTTCCTTATGGCTTTCATTATTTTGTTATCCTAAAAGCAAGCTTGCAAGATGCACAGTGCTTCTTCAGGAGCACTGGTAGCTGCAATCTTACAGGCACAATTTATGCACTTTATGCATTTGCAAAAACCTTTCCGTGATTCTGACAGGAGACAAGCACTTGGATTCCATAATGAGGTGGCAACTGACAAATATTTATTTTTTCCCTTTGGTACCTATCTTGTCTGCTTTAATTGGCTGCTTGGGAATGTGCTTGGAAACCCGACACAGCACTGACACGCTTCATTGTGTCACTCTGAGACGTGGGTGGGTGCCACCAAAAACATTCGCTTTTAAAACTCGAGTGGCAGAGAGGGAAAGTTAGATGACCAATATGAAACAATAAGGCTTATACACATGATTCTATGCAAGAACTTCAGTTTTCCTCCTCTTCTTTCCTTTCCTTTCCTTGCTTTGCTCTGCTTGGGATCTACCTTCTTTGAGATAGGGGGTATTTCTTCTTAGGTGCTTTTATATTACATAGTATAGTGGGACACCAATACAGAATTAAAAGAAATAACAACAAGAATGATGATGATGACAACAACAACAACGATACAAGCTCTCCTGGAAAAAAACCCACTGAACTACAACAACAATAACAATAATAAACATACAAGCTTTCCTGGGAAAAAAACAATGACCTCCTGGAAACCTGAGTTCTCCTGCAATAAATACAATTACTTCCTCTCAAGCTGAATTTGGCCTATTTTGGAAGATACTGAATCAGAAAAATAACCTAATTTCTTTGAGTATGTGCACTCCAGTGGGAGAGTTTGCAGTTATTACCTTTTAAAAATTAGGCTATGAATTCTTCTCTTTGACATTTTCTAATGAAAGTTAATATTCAGTAAATTTAGCCATCTTCTGGTAAGATTAGAACTACTTTCATAAGGCAGAATACGAAAAACTCTCTTCACTACAAGTTGCTGAATTAACTGAACCTGAAACGCTTTGCAAATGTGTCTGTGCCAGTGAAATTTAGAAAGAAAGAAAACAAGCAAGGTCTCTTGAGCAGGTTTCTTGCCTGTCCCACTTCCCAGTCACTTGGCAACTCTCTTCCCTGGGGAAAAGATGCTAGGTAAAGATGCTAGTCTGCCTGGCATACAGATCCCTGGCAGGAAAAATTGTGTGTACTTGTAGGACTGAAGGCTCTAGCAATGTCTGCTATGCAGACAACATTGGTCAAGAGTAAGGATGCCTTCAAGTGATGGCATGAGGGACTCAAAATGTTTTGGTTTTCCACTTGAATTAAGGCACAACCAAAGTGTGTAATCTCCAAATCCTCAAAGGCATAGAAATACATTTCTCAGCATAGATTTGTGGTTTTGGACAAGTCATTACTTTAGTAAGAGATTTCTAAATGATGGTCAGAAACACAATTAGAAATATTCTCCAATGGTAAAAGCTTGGCTTTCAATATGAAACCATCCTTTGCTTGTCAGCAAACCTCTACATTCAGTGCATGCAAATATGAGGAGTGCTTGTATAAGCCTGATTTTTCCTCCCTATTTAAAGGTTACTCAACCACAGCAAAACAGAATTTCACCTCCATAACAATGGCAATAGGATGATAAAGTCAGTTCCTTTTCCCTTGTTATTTTTTCTAGTGTCAATGCTGTTAGCACTGCCAGGACAATAAAATACCAGGATTCATTAAACTAGTACTAAAAAAAACCCTAATAGTTACAGGAAAATTGCTCAATGAGTAGCAAGACCCTGTAAATATTACTGCTGATGATATATTCTGTTAGAGAATTTGAGAAAAAAAAAGATACAATTGCTTTGTACTGCCTCTGGGCAATGGCTAATTGCAGACTGCACTTACAAGAATGTTTCCTGAGCTAGTCTAGAGCATAGATACATAAGGAATGTTAACTCAGCACAACAAGTGTGCCACATCCTTTTATTTTAAAGACACTTACATCTTGCAGTTGATGTCTGTGTAAACTGTCTGCTACCAGTCCAGAGCCAGTGTGGATGAGTCTGATGCTTCAGCAGCTGCAAACAATCGAGGGGCAGCACACAGGGGCGAGTGTAGCTATGAATATTACCATGCTATGGCTGAATCTGTGAATAATAGCTACTGTAACTGTTTGTGGCAGATCTGAAAACTGTTGAAATTGTGACTGATTGTTGTTAGAATGCCAAGGGG
>VYZS01018105.1:13791-27504 GCA_013400695.1 Neodrepanis coruscans
GTGGGAGGCGCGACGCCGCCGCCACGGCGCTGCTACGGGGCGGGGGGACGAGGAGGCGCCGCTGCTGCTCGGACTGCACGTGCCTTGGAGCGGACCGCGGCCGAGAGACGGAGGGGCGGCGGAGGTGGCGGTCTGCTGGGCCCGTGCTGGCTGACCCAGCCCTGACCACCGCCGGCCTCTCCCAGTGCCACTGCCGCCGGTTCGCCCGCTGCCGCTGGCCATCATGGCGCCATCACCCGCAGCCCCCGGTGGCTCCCGGTGTGTGCCGCGGCTCCGTTCCCAACGCGGTTTCCACTGGCGCGACAGCACGGGACTGCGGACAGTCCCGTTGGGGAGTGGTGGGGAGGAACGGTTTTATTTTTTTCCAACCCACAACAACCTCTCACACTGAAAACTCATGTCTTTGTTACTTTCTGCTTGCCATACTCATAACCCAAAGTGTAAGCCCCATCCTTAGCCACTGGAAGACTATCCCTACATTTCTCTCTCTCTCGTATATACCTATCTATATCCCTATCAATACACCATGTTGAAAGCTTCTCAAATTGAGTCTTCTATCTGCCCCAAGGAAAATTTAGTATTTCCTAGGTATCTTAGGGAGCACAGTGTGTTGAGGACTTGGAAGGAAATCTGGACTCTGTTCCTCACTCTGTGGCTTTGGGTAGCACTACAAAAGGTCTTTCATACCCTATGTTGGGTTTAGTGACATAATTTGCAACTGTGTTTTGAGATCTGTTTATGAGAATAAAAATGAAGAGGTATCATCATTAGTCATGATCACAGACAAAAAAAGGTAGCTGTTTTTTGTTTCTTTGCTTCCTGTCCTTTCCCTCCCACCTCTTAATAATCTGTAGACTACCTGCTTCCTTCACTTTCTCTCACCCTTTCCTTTTGTACACACATTCCCTGGTTGACTTTCTGCATGCCAACAAACTAGAGCAAACCTTCTCTGCTTAATTTTAACTATCCTGAAAACAGGAGTTCTTAACAGGAATGCTGACACAACCTTTAGTAAAGCAGTGTGAACACATTGCTATAATTTATAATGTCAGTCTATATTCCAAACAGTTTCTCTATATACTGTGTGCTCCACTCAAACAGGAAAAGAAGGTACTGCAGTGAATTATTGTGTAATTAATCATTTGACCATGAGGGACTCATTTACTAATTAAAAACGTAAAAAGAATAAATTGAAATAACCAGTGACTACTAAATCATGTCTTTTGAGATGTCAGCAGCATTGTAATATATCATAATGTATCAGTCAGAGACATACAGATCCTACATATTCTGTTACCTTTTATTTCAGATCTGCCAAAATCATTCATTATACTCCCAATGCCATTCCTAGTACTATTCATTCAACCACCATAGCACGGTAAATTGAGATACAAGATACTACTCAGGCTGATGATGTATGTACATAGTATTAATAGGTAGAAATGTATGACTCTCTGCTCTGCTGACTATGCCTACTGTCTCTGAGCATATCATGGAGGGACAACTCTTCTATGATCTCTGGAAAATGAAACTGTGGCTCAGAAGTCTAGATTTCAGGTCTGTCTAGATATTCCTGTCTTCATAACATTTATGGTAGACAGAAGAGATTTCAGCTGTGTTCATGATTTGGTATACTTGCACAGACTTGCTTTCACTGGTAGGTTAAGGAACCTTAAGGTGTCTGTGAGACTGTTGTTTGAAGGATTTGACATATTGCAGTGCTACAGTACTGAGGAGCATTATCTGTGAGATGGTGTAGAAGAACTGGTAGGACACTTGAGCCAGAGACATCTTAAACCATCATATATTACTCTACATTCCTGACTATGATTATCAAGTCCCAGATCTGCACAGACATTATGTGTTATGACATTTTTAATCTGTAATAACCTTTGGTAAACATTCAATTTAGATGTTTTCAAGTACAATTTCTGTACTGTTTTGTTTTACAGTGGGAATGAGGAAGGGAAGGATATAAGTCTCCTTTTACTGGTCTGAACTGAAAAACTTCTGCATTGCTAATCTTGTACTCTGAAGCGTGGTTACTATGTATGGGTTAAAGGTGGAGATGAAACTATGGCTTCAAAAAGGCTGATGCAAATGTGACAAATACAGCTGTCTTTTGAAAAACGGCTCTAAAAATTTGGAGCTTTTTTCTTCTTGGATTAACTTCAGCAGGAAGTTAATCTACATCTCAGGTTGGAAGAAATATTTATTGATGCAATTTTCTGTAAAATTGACATAGTGAATAGAGCTGGAGTCGCTCTTTTCTGAAAAATAATATTGAATTTATTTGCTTAGCTTTAGTTCAAATGAATCAATTACTGCACTCATGTACTGATCCACTGAATAAAATAGATAGTGCTTGTAAGTAGTGTGGCTTGCAAGTCCTCTATTGATGTTGAAATATAAATGAAAAGGATCATATGTCAGTTTAATTTTTGTGTCCCAAGTTGAACTTTCAGCTTGTAGCCAGGATTCTTATTTTCTTAACTGGAGAGATGGATTCAATTCTGGAAGCTATTCCTTGATGGTAAATGGGCAGCCTTATTATATTTCCACCAAAACAGTTTACTTCAGTATGTTAAGTAGTCTGGGCATTTCATGATATTAAGGATTGCAGATATTAAAGTTTTCATGCAAAAAATCCTAATTCATATGTCGGTTGAGCTTTTTTTTGCATTCTAGAATTGTAAAAATTATTTTCTTCTTATTCCTTTAATTCATCAATTTATATTAATCTTGAAAGTAGAAGGCAAAAAACTACATTTTTACAGTAGAAAATTATGAAACAAATAATGGTTTCTCATTGATGAGATAACTGTATTAAACTTTCATCTGAAGAGAAAACCAAATGTAGAAGAACATCAGGTATTTATTAGTCTTCAAAATTGGGAGGGGGGGAAAATATTGGAGTGAGGAGAAATTTTATTTGTTTCACAACTATGGCATAATAAATAGTACTCTTTAGAAGAATCTACCAATATACAAAACAGACTCACTATGTTTGTTTGTTTGTTTGTTTTTTGAGACAAGCTTAACATCGCTATGGGAAATGCTGTGCTGTTTAACTTTTAATTCCCAAGGTTTCATGCTTAGAGTCTGTAATAATGGTTAATGTTAGCAAACATGTAGTTTAATAGTTATCTGCTCTCTCCACTTGTCTTCAAACATTGTGATTTAGATAGAACCATAATGCACAAGAGCAACTTGTCCCCAGAGCATTATTCAGAATATAAATTAAGTGATATTATAACAGAGCCCTCACTTAGCTCAGCATAATGAATATGAAACATCATGTACTACTGACCAAGGTCATGGTATGAGAATGGATTACTCTATTAACTTCTCTTTTAAGTAGCATTAGAGATAATAAATGAAGAGATTTAATGGGATTCTGATAATATTATTCATGCAAAAGTAGCATACTTTATCTTGCTAAAACAATTAAGATCTGTTTTGAAGATATTTTACACATCAGAAATATGATGCTTAGAAGTGTTTATTGCATGTTGCAGAATGCTTCAGCATTAGCCAGTAATGCAGATAATCTGATAAAAATCGAAAAGCTGATTTGTATACTATGCTAATTCAGGATCATCTCCTTGGCCCTAGGTACTGTCCAAATGCTCCATAAGATTATGGCAAGCTTTAGTAGTGATATTAGATTAAATTCAGTTCTTTTGCTTATAACTTTTTTTTCCCCAAAAAGAAAATTACATTCATCATTCTTGTCTATAAGCCGTCTTTAGCTGCCTGCTAAGTAGTATAGAATATCGTATTTTAAGCCTGGAATATTACATTTTTTTTTCTTTTTATCCAGACATATTTAAGCCTCCTTTGTCAGTTATACAGTATGTTATTTCAGGAATAGAAAGTTTTGTTGTTATTGTGATATCTCTGAATTTGAACCATAAAGAGACTTAGTAATTTGCCATGTGTTCCACAGTGCACTCACATGTGTTTAGGGGAAATGCAAGAGCAGCTAAGAGATTACTTTCAGTTTGCAAGTGATCCCAGTGTATGCAAACATAATGCTATATTTGGGTTTCCAGGGTTTGTTTTTCTTTTGTGTCTGTGTGTGTGTTTGGGGGGTGGAGAGAAATTGACTTTTCCATTGTGGGTTTTTTTTTGGTGTGGTTTTTTTCTTTTAATTTTCCATTGTTTATGTGTATTGTTATTTTAAAAATAGTTATGTGAGAATGAAATGAAGACGTTCTGAACTTTTTGGGTGAAATCTGCACTTAAGAGTATAGCAAAAAACAGAAAGAAATCTTGCCACAACATGAGTGTGGATGATGGTAGTATATCATGGACATTTTGTCCATGCTCTTAATCCAAAGTATTCTCAAGGTTTTTAGAGGGAAATCATTATTTTAAGGAAGAACATAGTGCAGAGTTCAGTGTACTACAGCCCTATTAATCTGCTTGTGAGCCCGCACTTTTAGACAGTTCAGTAACAAGTACCAAACCTGATCCTGCTTCCAGAGAAACTAAGAGTATTGATAAGACCATCCTTTCTTGCTTGTGGGAGAAATGTGGAGACTAGAATTCTCTGCTCTATTTGCTCCTTTCAAAAATATTTCCATCTGTACAGTGACAGAATTTTCACTGAACTCCCTGTGAGTTTCTTCTTCTGAAGTAAGGAGAAATACTATAATTTAAGTTTTTTTGGTAAAAGGATCAAAAGCAAAATTCTTACTACTGTGATTTAGAGCGTGGGCAATCCAAACTTAGAAAAGTCTTTATTGTATGACGTGATTGCTAACTAGCATGTTGGGATAGATTATAAGGTATATGCTCTTGATAGCTTACAGCAATGGTTAAATTCCCTTAAATCTTAAATATATAAATATATGCAGCTTTTTATCAGGACTTTTTGTGTGTCGTTATACTTAAAACTTAATTCAGATAATATAACCAGCTTGGGAATTTTTCTACTCTGCATTTTGATGAGGTAATGCAAGAACAGGTTAATCCATGTGCACTGCTGGGAATAAGTGCTGTCCAGTCAGCTCTTTCCCTACACACAACCCTTCCCCTGGTGAAGGGTAGCAGGATGGCCATTTAAGTTCTGAGATAGTTTGTTGCATTTGCCACATTCCAAATTGCAGAAAAAAATTCTGTCCCCTCAGTCTCGTCAAAAGCAAATGGCCCTGGGGGAAATGAGACATTGTAATTAAGAGTGTAACATATCTCTTCAAAGCACAAGGTAAAGCTAGGTAAATAAGCGCCTTTGTGCTATTTATACCAGCTTCTTAATTATGCTTAACATGACT
The DNA here is from genome assembly GCA_013400695.1 of Neodrepanis coruscans. NCBI lineage: Eukaryota > Metazoa > Chordata > Aves > Passeriformes > Philepittidae > Neodrepanis > Neodrepanis coruscans. Next base: position 19,071 of record VYZS01018105.1, read on the forward strand.
GAATCAACTTGATCTGGCATCAATTTTGCAAGTGTAAATAGACCTAAAGTTTCAAGGGTAGGATCATGTTATACCTCAACTTACAAAATGCATATGTATGTGACTGAAGCAGATTGAAATATATTTGATAAGCCAGGGGACATGTGTCCATAGGATTGGTAGAACAGGAATTAAAGTATTAGTTTCTTATATTTTATGATTAATGTTCTTCTTTGCATAAGACCTGAAAGTCTAGCTAAGATCCGGAAAGGCATGTTGGGTTAAATCTTTCTTTGTTATAAAGTATAGTCATTATATCTCAGCTAACTCTAACAAAATCCCTAATACCTATGCATGCCTGGAGCCAAAATAGGTCAGCTCATGGGCTATTGCATTATATTTTATTATTCAAACTTTAAGTGATTGGTTTAGCACTTAAAAGCTCTAGAAAGAATTAGGTTACGGTTCTTCTCTTTATTCAAAACAAACTGACACGCAGATGGACACTGAGAAGACTTGTTCCATGTTTTCTCTCAATAGTTAAGGGCTGTCATTTTTTCTGTAGTTATTAATTTCAGCAACATAACTTAATTGCAACCTGTGAAAAATACTTATATGATGAGGTTATCTTATCTGATTTTGAAGAGAAGGCTGCATTTTGCCTGAAGTCTCTGAACAAACTTAAAAACATGCTCTAGGTAAAGGAGAGGGAAAAAAAGATGCTGCTTATGTTTAAGATTTAGGTAACAGAAGAGAAATGGGAAATAACCTGATCCCAGCAAAATCAAAAAGATTTTATTTATCAGGGGGGATTGTTTTCATTGTATGTACAAGGAACACTTATGAAATAAAAAGAAATTATTTAATTAATTGCAAATTCTGTTACTTTCTGAGCTTTTTTATTCATGCTCATAGAACACAGAAAATTTTGAAATTGAATTATATGCTATGTTATATAGTTAGCGTAGTGTTAGGGAGGTCTAATCTGCAACATGATTTTCTAGGGGCGTCACTGAGGTTTGTGGTCCTTTAATTTGTTAGATTTTCTTTCACAGCTTCTTTTCAACTTATGAATCACAACAAATGATGAGACAGTTGTCTGATAGATGCATATGGGATTTTAAAGATGCATCTCATTGGGTTAAGTCCATAGCTGAACTTTATGCCCATTACTGCATGGCAGAGTGGAGCTTTGTCAGAACTCTTATTCACTGTACAACATTAGGAATCAGGAACTTGATGTAGATTGACAGGACATGTGAGGAAAATATAGAGGTACAGAGCTTTTTCTTTTAGGAACTATTAGAATATTTATAGACCTTGAAAAGTAACACATTCATGGTTTAATTCTCTTTTCCCCTGTCATGGTTTTACCACTAGGAAGCGTGGTACTGACAAGAGAGATCCAATAGAAGCAACACACACCAAAAAAAACCCAAAAAACAAATAACAAGGTTTATTTTGCACACACAGAAAACCCGACAATAAAACACAAAAACAGACAAATTAAGCTCTTCTGGGGCCAGCGGCTGATGTGGGGAAGCGTTCGGGTAGTGCTGGGTCTTTACTGGAGCCTCCTGAAAGACACCGTAAAAATTAAAAGATCCCTGTCCCTACCCTCTCCTTCCTGGATAAGGAAATACCACCGCTGATGGAAAGATATGGTCCTCAACCCGTGCTGCTGTTGCTGGAGTCACTGATCGGCCCTCACCGCTGCAAAACTCGGCTCCGAGGTGAGCAGAGATGTTCTCCCGACCAGCTCCATCCAGAAAAGAAGAAGATGGCCACCACTCTTGCCTTTTTATAGGGGACCAATTTTGCGCAGGTGCACCCCCGGACACGAACTGTCCCTTGGATTGGACGGTCAGTGCCCAGGAACCACGCCTAGCAGGAGGTTCTGCTATGAGCTAAAATGGCGGCTCAACCAGATGGTCGACCCTGGGCCGGGAGATGCAGGTCCCCTGTGGCCCCACCCGGCATCCCAGGGTGTCCCGGCACTGCCACCGGGCCGCCCTGACCCGTGCCAACCCGGCTGCTCGCCGCAGCTGCTCCTTGGCTGCGTGAGGTCCACCGATAGCCCTCTCTATTCCATGCGCACAGGAGACCCACCGTGCATGCGCAGAGTGCTGAGCCAGGCCCTGGCTGGGGGCTGGTGGCCCCCGGCAGTGTCAGCAGCCCCCAGCGCCCGTGGCCAAGGAGCTGCGCCTGCAAAAATCGCTGGGGGAGGCACCGCACCCCCGTGGGCAAGCAGCGTGGGGCCGCGGCAGCCATCCTCGCCCACCCAGGAGGAGCCACACCTGCACCAGCTGCAGGCATCCCTCCAGCACTGTGGGTGGGGGTGGGGGATGCAGCCATGCAGGGGACTGGCCCCGTCCCGGCCTGTCCCCGTCGCCGTTGCCATGGCAACCTGCCTCAAACACACAGGAAACACAGCTTAACGCAGCCCCGATCCCCACCCCCCACCTCCCAAAAACCTTCAAAAAACCTCCAAAAAGCCCCAAAAAGAGCCCTTTCCCCATCCCTAAAAACAGAGGGAGGGCGGGGGGAGGGAAGGGAAAAAAGCGGTTTTGCTCCCATAACCTTTGTTTTCAACCCACAACACCCCCAAACTAAGTTCTTGTCATTTATTTATCAACTAATCTCATGTGTTGTAGAAAGAAATTGTGCAAGTAGGTGTAAGTGTTGCTGGAGTTTTGAAAACCATCTGAAATGAAACTAGTATATACAAGACACTTTAAAGAAAATAGACATGAATTTAAATGCTAAAGAAGAACACAGTGGGTGTGGATCACACTAGCCCTTTTAATATATTGGGAAGCAAGTGCCTGTTTTGTCTCAGTCTCTGTTGGGAGTTGAATCAGTGATGAAATCCCTATGAGGACCCTGATTTGGATAGAGACATGCAGAAAAATAGTCATTTGGAACTTACACTTGCATAAGGGAATGGAGCAAAGTCATCTCAGAATCAGTAGATTCATGTTTTCATGCTGCTACAATATTTAATTTTAATGGTGGAAATGTTTACTTTTTTAAAAAGACCGGTTAAAAAATAGAAGAAATTTGTTTTTATTTTCTGTTTACTTATGCACAGGGAGTATAGAGAGCATATCAAAGGGTTTTTCCCTATTATATTGTTATATTTACATTAGGAAGATCAATATTTTCTTAAATTCTTATAGTACTGATTTCTTTTGTTTTCATGCCCCTGGTTATCAATATCTGAACAGTAATTTTTCCTGGTCATTTATCTTAATATCCTCTTTGCACTTTCTTCAGATGCAAAGAGGCTACTGCTTAACAAGTAATAAGGTCCTATTTGGTTATACATCATGAAGGAATGATGTATAACAAAGAACTAATGACTTCTATCTTTACTGAGATACATTTTGTATCTTGTATAAGATGGCTGTCTCATCTGAACATCTACTACTTGGCAAACATGTAAAATGACTGTTTTGAAATACTTTTCCTAATCACAAGCGAGTGTGAATATATTCTCTTTTTATATCCTAGTCAGAAACATTTTTGGTGGATAATTAAACCCAGATAATGTTAGTAACTTCTAGCTATACTTGATCTATAGCTCTCATTGAGTCAAGTCTGAAGAAAAATGGTTCGATACCCTAAAAGTAATTAAGACCTTTATCTGAAAAACAGTTATATATGTGCTTAATTTAACGAATGTAAATAATCCAATTGACTCAAATGGGAATATTCATAAGCATTAAATTAGGCACAATTTGCAGGATCAGGAAGTAAAATTGTCCACTTTGTGCCCAGCGTTGTATAAATTTCCTGTGGGTTTCCCATGTATTCTGGGGACATAGAAAAGGTTTTCTGCATACTAGGAATATCCTAAATCCTGGCTATTCAATTTGGCATCTGCCACTTCCTCTGATTATGGTGAACTGAAGCATGTAAAATAAACGTTACAGCATCAAGATTCTTTCATTTCCAGACCATTCTAAATCCTTGCTTTGATATGTGAAAATGTAAGACTAGAACAGTGTCTAAACAGCAACATATTCTGAGACAAGCTTTGGGACTTTCTCAAATCTATACAAGTTTTGTCATTGACTGTATGGCCTCATTTTCTCTCCAGGTTTCCTGCTTCAATATTTTATCAACTCTGTAGCTTTCTTTCCTTTTTATGTAGAAAGAATGTGAAAAGTTACTTAAGTTTTTAATTCTTTGTTCCTACACATAAATCATGTATGAATGGTGTGTTTCAAACTCTTATGTTCTTTTTTTTAATTTTTCTGAAAATGGTCTAAAATATAATAGCTTGTATGTATTTGTACGAGAAAAAAAGCTTAAAAACTACAAGCCTTCTAGAGCATTCAGTGATAGGAAAGATTCCTTATGCCTTTCTTAAATTGCTATAAACTTGCAAATTGAATTAAATAGTTTTGTTTGTTTCATGCATAATTGACAAGGTGACAATTAACTACTTGGTACGTTGTCCTTTGCCTCAGGTATATAACACTAAATTTGTGTGCTGAGAAAATAAAAGGAATGAAATAGTGTGCCAGAATTAAAAAAATCAAAGCCAACAAAAAATTAATTACTTTGACTTCAGCTGTTCCATTTGTACCTGTTCCTATCTGTTAGCCTAGGCATCTGCATTTAGAAGGAGATATACAACATGTATTGCAAGTGATCAAAATATGAAACATAAGAAATAGAAAAATTAATATCCTTAAATGTTTTATTATATACAATTAAGTTATAATTAAGTAATCAAAAATATAGCATAAAATGTGTGATCCCAGGAGAATCCACAAGACCCTGACGTCTATCATCATTGATTTGAGTGCTGAGATGTGTCAAGAAGAGGCAAGGTCATGAAGCCAAAGCAGAGAGGCAACATGCATAGTTATAGATTTAGAGCATGCTTGACTGTTATGTTCTTGATATTTCTATTAAGAAGGGCAAGCACAACACAGCCTACTGTATTGCTGTCAGAGTTGTAATATTCTTTGCGTTCTCCCTTTATCCCTAATATATTTTTTCTTCCAGGAAACAAAACCAAAAATGTTTTCTTTAAGAATTCAAAATAATGCACCTTGAAAATTACATCTTTATCCAGTGAAATTTTTTAATCTTTAAATTTTGGGTTATGTCTATTTGAGCTGATGCTAATTTTGTCTTCTATTTTAGTTTATATGATCAAGCTATGTTCCTTGGAAAACTGATATCCTAATTTCTTCAGTTTTCCTTGAGAAAAAAGGATGTATGTATCAGTTTTTGGAATATATATCAGTTTGTTGGAATTAAAAAAATAGTACTCCTTTTTCTTTAAGAGAGTAAGCATGTTGTGTGTGAAAATCAAATTGATTGTGTAGTTAATACAAACATTTTGTCTCTCCCCCAGATATTTCAGGGAAAAAGATGTAATTGAAATTTGTAGGGTGAAGGTTTTTTAATGCATTATCTTTGACTCCTGATTTGTGGCAGTGGCTGTCTGTGGAGTATAGATTTAAGAAAAGCTCTTTCTGTGATGCTACTTCCTGTTGGCAAAGACAAGCACAAAGGGCAAGGCATGTCTGCTGCTGCCTCTACCTTGAGCAGAATACGGACATGTTGATGGGCTCTGTATATACAGTGTTATATCTGCAGGAGCCTTTGTCCAGGGGAATAAATTCTCTTAACTCTCTCTTTCAGTCCTTTGTGGATGGCAACCATAATTTCATCCACAATATCTTATCCGGAAAAAAATGAAGTATTTTAAGTTAAAATTTAAAATAAAATTTTGAAATCTTTTTCTCCTTCTAAACAGTAGAAAATAACGACATATTTAAATAAATGCATTATTCTAATTTTTTTTTGAAAATGACACTAAAGTTAAGTTACACACAGAGGCAGAAAGGTCCAGTGAAAAATAAAACACTGATTCAAAGGGGAAGTTGGTCTTTCCTACTTTACTCTATAAGCTGCAGCCAAGTATTTTAAAATAAATAAAAATAACTTCATAAATCTCATCTAATAAATTGTGTAAGACAGACCAAGAGAGAAATCAGGTCATTTGCAGCAGCACTTGTTTCCTGTAAAAATTATTTTTATACCCTTTATTTTCAGTTAATTGCAAAAAGATGAAATGACTGACCTCTTCTGATTCTTTTCTTTTTTTTTCCCCATTCCTTTCTTGAAGACATAGAAGTTCCATTCGCAGAAAAATAGAAAATAAACTTGTATTTTTATCCATTATTAGCTATTCTCTTTCTGCGAATTGCAATAGGAAGTGCTTCATTTTTGCTTCCTTGATTTATAAATTATTAGAAAAGAAATGAAAACTGATAACTTGTAAATGCCTTTATAGATTATTGTCTTTATTGTGTATGCTTCTCCATATTTTCCTCATGTTTGTTTATTTTCAAATGAAATTGATATAATATTTTCATCACTAACCTTCTAAAAGATAAGATAACATGTTCTGGAAAACAGGGAACATAAAAACACTCTTGCCTGAAGTAGGAGAAAAAACAGTTAATTTCAATCCTGATGACAGTTGCTCGGTGAACAATAGTCTCCCAGAATTGACATGAAGAAGTAATGAATGAATGAAAGGAGAACTGAGTCACAAATGCACTTTGCAATCACTTTAGAACATCTACACTCTTCCAGCCAAAATACTATTAATACGTGTGTCAGCACAGTGAGTGAATCTCATAGTGTGTACGCATTGGAACAGTTCAGGAAAGAAAATGAAGAATATCCTCAGGGACAGACTTTTCTTTTTCTCTGAGAGACTCTTCATTATTCAGGCATTGTGATACTTTTCCTTTATTTGTGTAAAGATTAAATTGCACATGATTTCTAATGTTTCTGCTACTCCAACTGTCATAGGTCGACGACCTTCATGGAAGTGAGATAATAGATACATCGTCTGTTGTTCAGGCAAGTGCTGTTCTTCCACAGCCCAGTACTTTTCTATTGTTACGAGTCGAAAGCAATTAAATAAAAATACAAGAGAAAGTTTCTAGAGTATCTTTAGTATTTCATATATGTCCTTATGTGACTGTCAGTTAACATTTATATGCGATATTATCTAATGTTATAATGACCTAGGAGCATACACTGAGACTCTTCTACATAGCTGAGACAACAAATTAGTGAGAAAGGTGTGTGTGTGTTCTCAATAATGCAGTGTCTGGGAAGGAGCCCTCTATTGTTTGAAATCTGTAATCCAAGGACTTAAAATTGATGTGTTTGCCCTCATGTGTGTTACTATGACTGCTAAAATCACATCCAAATAATTTCTTTTCATATTGCTTCACATCCTAACTGGGGAAGAAAAAGGTCCCTATTTCTGCATTGTAGTTTTATTGCATAATACCCCTGAATTATATACACTATAAAATTATTTTCACCTAGAATAGAGACTATTATTTCACTTAAGAAAAATAACCATTACTTATTAGTAATTTTCAGTTTATATTTTAATCTCTTAACAGTTTCAGCAATGGTTTTTTTTGTTAGCATCTTTAAATTAGTCTAAGTGGACAAATCAGGATTCTAGGCATATTTACAAGAACATGAAGGATGGCTAACATGACATTGATGTTGGACAGAGCTTTTTAAAGGACAGAGAACCCATACAAGAAAGTCCACTCTACAGTTCGTATACATCTTTATTCACTTTTTTTTCAATTTCATGTTAGTCTTGGTTACAGTGATAGATATACCAACTTGACAGAGTTTTAAAATTTTCCATAATCAACTTTTTAAGTAATATTCTGCAAGTGATTTATTGCTTCAGTTATGGAAATTAGAGAAAGGTCAAGTTAAAACAGGATTAAAAATAATATTGGGAAACAAATTTATTAATACCCCCAGAAGTGGCTGTTAAAAGGATAAACAGGTAAGGAAAATAAATGTTCACATTTTTGATCCAGGCTTTCTACAGGCATTATACACTGTCATTTTCTGAATACTTTATAGCCCAGCATCCTAATCCAGAAAGCATTCTCTTACTTCAAATATAAACTTGCTAAGCCTGTTACAGCAGGAGAAGACACAAATGGTTTCCTTCTAATATTGGCTGTATGTAGACCAGTGTACTTTTTTGTGACAACTACGCATCATTTATATCATGTTGATCAGAAGACATTGGTGTTACTAAACTGCACTGGTTACTATTACCTTTCTATTAAACCTACCTTTGTTTAAAAGGTAGTCTTTAACAACAGGAATCTTCAACAACAACAGCAACAACAACCAACAACAGAAAAGATGGCTTTTCAGATGCTGAAGAGAATGAATTTCGGTTCAAATAACAGTTGAAAAGGAAAGCTGTTATGAAGTACAGCATATATATGTAGTTTATTCCTTTTTTAGCAACCACAACATTTCTATAGCAATTAATAATTTGAAATAAGTATTCTCCTGGTTCCACATCCTGTCCATAGGAATGCCAGGTGCTGAGGACTATGTCTTTTAGCAACAGATAGAATTA
>VYZS01018112.1:0-11301 GCA_013400695.1 Neodrepanis coruscans
AGAGGAAAGGCGCACAAGCCGCCCCGGCCGCTGGGAGAGGCGCCCTCTCCTCGCTCGGGATCGCTCACGCCCGCTGCGGCCGCTGGCGCCGCCTGCCCCGAGGCTCAGCCGCGGCGGGGCGAGCCCGCAGGCGGCCCGGTCCCCGCCTGAGGAGGAGGAGGAAGAGGACGGGGTGCCAGGATCATGCTGGCGGGGCTGAGGCGGGCAGTGCGGAGCAGCTGGGCGCCGGGCAAGTGTCTGCCCCCCGGGCCGCTGGGCAGGCGGGATGGCTGCCCGCCGCCCTCGGCGCCTCAGGTAAGTCGCGGAGCTGGGAGCAGGGAGAGCGGGCGAGGTTCACCGCGGGATAGCGGCACCTTGCCCGCCTTTCCTCCGGGCGCAGAGGGACAAAACTTGGGGAAGTGTCCCCCCACGGCCGGGCTGGGGCCGGAGAGGCTCCAGGGCTCCGCCGCCGGTGCCTCGCTGCCCTGGGGCGGTGCCCGGCCGGAGCGCGGTGGGTCGGTTGCAGCGGGAGGAGGCGCAGCGGCGGCCGGGCCGGGCCCCTGTGCCCCGGGCTGGTCAGAGAGCAGGGGGTGACTCACAGGCTGCTCTTGTCAACAGCGAGACATAAAACAGCAGTGCAAGAAAAAAGTTTTCCTTGCGGGCTGCCGCGGTACTGCCTTGTACGTGAAATGCTGAAGTCCAACTGTCTCTGAGCTTCTGGCTTTAGGAAGTCCCAGAGAATTTGCGAGTAGGAAGCACGATGAAGGCACAATGACTTTAAAGATCTGCCGGCGCGTAGGACAGTGTGGTGTTAAGGGTCCTGAGCGACTGCCTGCTGGGAGAGGAGGCAGTTTGCTCCTTCATTATTGGTTTTACTAATAGAGATGCTGTGTGTATGCTTTTCAACATTGCTGTGATGAGCCACAACAAAACCCCGTCCCACCCATTGCAAGGAAGTCGTTGGAGGGGCAAGGAAGCTCTGGGACATGTTACTGAACAGCTTCCACACCCCACGTCTCAAAACCTGCAGCGGTGGGTGGAGTTGAGGAGTTACACGAAATGAACTCTCTACTTTTGCCCAATATGTTTTTCTCAGACTGTTCAGAATCCCGTTTACGAAATTCCATTGTGCTAATTTGCTTCACCTCTGTTAATGCGAATAGCCCTTTGCTTTGTCATGCATGTATATGAGGACGTTTAAGAAGGGAATTTAAGATAAATATTGACTTAGCCTCCTTATTCTTTTAAGGTTCTGACACAGTGTGCTGAAAACATCTTGCACCTCACGGAGCATTTACACTGTCATTCAGCACACACTGACACTACCTATTCGGTTTGCCACCTCCAACTTTTCCAGGGTATTGCTTTGCAGACAAGCTTCGTGCTTTTCTAGGACTCTAAAATGAGGCTGAAAGATGGTAAAGCTTTAAGAAGAGACACCAAAAATGAGAGGAGGATGAAGAGGAGGAGGAAAAGCTCTTGCTTTGGCAGTGCTGTCATTATAAGAAAGAGCAGAAAAATGATCGTCTCTGTTACTTTGTGGGATGGAACATGACGGTGACGTACCTCGGGAATTAAATTCGTGCACCACATAGGTGAAGCAGAGAGATGTCGTAATGTTGAGGAAAAATCTAGTTGGGAAAAGTGTTTAATGTGAAATTTTGTTTGTTTCTTAAGTGGAAATTTTGGGAACAGTTAATATACAATATTTTTTATTGTGTAGTTGATTTCATTTTCCTACAGAGTTGCTAGAATGATAGTTAATGAAGCATGTTTACTGATTTTCTCCTTACTGTTTTCATCTTTGGGTTCCTTTCAGATTTTTTGACTATATATCTGCAGAACAGTTCAGACAGTTAAAATATTTATTCTTGTAAACTTTAAATGAATGCCCTGTAGCTGTAATTTCAAGCTATTAAAAATATAAAAATAGTGTCCCAGTTGTTATTGCAGTTATTTAGCTCTTTATATTTTGATGTAATGCAGAGCATTATGTTGCCTTCATCTCATCCAGTGTAAGTGCTGTTGGGATTTCATTTTTTCCACCATTGCTGTTCAGTGCTGCTCTGTTGTTTGCTCTTGCTATTTGGTTGAACAAATATTTTGTCTATAGCTCTAGAAAGAAAGGTTGGAGTGCTTGTGTGGGGCTGGTCACTTGTTGCCTTAATGGTTGGTGTGTTCTGGAGCCATCGTGGGCCATACTCTGCCATTTGTTTCGTGCTGTATTCCGTGATGGGAATTGGTTTGCCCATGTACATTTTGGGACCCTGACAGTAGGTTTCCATTGGTAAAGCTGCAGGTGGTACTTCAGTGGCCATGTGAGGTTGGAGTATGTGTTCTTTGTGTACATTGTCATCCCATACTGGGAGGAGTTCAGGCATTAATTACTGTGTTGGTGGGCAGGTGTGTGAGTGCGCAGTGTATTCACGTGCTGTGTGGTCAACTAATAAATACACTGCTGTGGGGATGAACGAACCATTATTGGTAATTTGCTGTAATTTTTTTTCTGTGAAAGCAGGGATTGCTGCCCTGAGGAGCTGTATCCTTAACTGTTAGCTTCTCAACTTCACTTGTAAATTAAATCTACAGTTCTTCCTATGGTTGTGATTAGCTGCTTTGCCTTCAGAATGATGTTTATACAAATTCTGCTTTATTTTGTAAAACTGAGTATTTTGCTATGTATGTCTTTTTGTATTTAAAGAGTTTAGTTCTTAGACATACTGTAGCTGCCTGGGATGTCCTGGGATTGCTGCTTTGACAAGAGTGTGTTAAAAATCCAAACAGCAGGCTATGTGCAAAAGAGAAAAGGGCTTAGCAGCTTAGGCAGCTTTTCAGACTAAGGGAAGCATATTATACTCTGTTCTTTGGCTAGACATTCTTTTTACACATAGTTTTGTTCCCAAAAGGGTGTAGTTCATTTTGCTAGAATCCTAAGTTTGTAATGCTGCAGTTATTTTGCATGTGATGAAACCTGAAGGTTTCCAGCTCTTTCGCCTCCTCTTCACTTGCAAGTTTTAACTCCTGCAGCTCTTACTGAAAGAAATGCTCTGCTTGTGCTATTTTCTGGGAGGAAAGTATTGCAGTGGAGAAAACATGTGTTAATACAGAATCAAAACTTTAAATTGCTGGACTTATGTTTTAAATTCATAAACCTTCTAAGCCAGGAAACATTGAAAGGACTGGATTTAATTTATTAATTTTTTTTTGTTTTGTTTCAGGTGGTTCTAGTTAGTTTCTCTGTAGTGGTAAATCCTGCTGATCTAAAATTGTTTCTTTTTATGGCCATTCATATATATGACATTTCTAGTTTAGTCCATACTGTGGGATCTCTACCAGCATTGCTTGGGATGGGTGGAAATGCAATCCAGGTTACTCAGTTTCTCTTAGCTTAAAACCAGGTTTGTTTGCAGGTGCACAGCCCTGTGTCTACCTAAAACTGTTTGTTCTCTGTGAAGGTGCTTCAGTGGTGACATTTCCTCTGCAAAAGGCAGGGCTTGCTTTTAACAAGTACTAGTGAGGGAAGTAAAACTGGAAAACTTTGTTTTCAAAATGTAAGTTTATTTTTGTGTTACTAATTCAGAATGCATTCCATTTCTGTGTGCAAAATTCTCTTAAAACTGTGCTTCTAGAATACGTTGGCAAGGGGGAAGATCGTGTGTAAGCTGGTAAGGTCAAATTGCAAAGGCTTCTGTGGAAAACATCATGGATTTGTTTTCTTCCTTGATTGGAATAATGCACATGCTTGTTGCTGAGGGGAGTTTTCTTTATAGTTACAAACTGCAGCCAGTAGGAGAGTCATGGAGTTTATCTGCAGAAAGCAGAGTAGAGAGGGTTTTATTCTGGGGCTTTTTTATCAGTTCCCAGTGTCATTCATGTTTGTCAAAAATGTTTCTTTTAGTGGTTTCAGCTGATAAGTTTTTTTCTCAGAGGCTTGGCCTTTTTTCTGTCCTTCCTGTTATTTTTTATGGCTAGTCTTACTCCCAAATTACCATAATTCTCCTAGTATTATACCTATCCAGTTTGTCCTTCAGTTTTATACCCTAATAAGAAATGATCTCAATGTGTCCTAATAGCCATAGGATAATTTGAAATGTGTGTTTTCATTTAGGTTTTTTATTTTGCCTCTTCCTCTTTCGTACATAGTCTGCTGTGCTGGGATTTCTAAGATGGTCTGTGAAAGCAGCAATGACAGGATATCCCAGGCAGCCACAGAGAAGCAGATGGGCATTGCATGTCTTACGCAGCCGAGTGTTTCACGTAAATGTGATTTAAGTCACTGCTTTGTATTTTCAATCTCCAAAAGATATGAGTAGGTTGATATCTAATTGTAGCCAAGAACCGGGAGTAATTTGTGTCCGCTGCGCATGTTTTCCTCTCCTTGCCTTTGAAAGCCGTGTACAACAGAAGTGAGCCAGTTGATCCAAATCTTGTTTTCTGAACAGAAACCTTCTGCTTATACTGTCAACAAAAACATACAAACTACTAAACTGTTTACGGAAGTACTGTTCACTCTTAAAAGTACTAATTTCTAAGTGCCTTAAAAGAAATACTTAAATTTCTGTCATTTCTGCTGTAGGAAATGTTCCTGTCTCAGCAAGTTTGTTTATTTGCCTTTGATACTGTGTCTGTGCCAGGATAGCAGGATGGTGTTGGGAATGGCTGCTAGCCATTCGCTGTTGTCTCTTCTCATCTGGCAGCTGATTACGTTTTCCCTGATAAATACACTTTTGGGGAGAAATGTGATATATATATATATATATAGCTCAGAAATTCATCACTCTTTGTACTTCTACAGAAACTCTCACATACTGCTTTTCTGTCTCTTCTGTCTGAAGGTACAGATGCTGTAGTGATTTAGTGGGCTGTGAGATACTCTTGTAAGTGCATGTACAATTACCTGCAAAACACTGGTTTTCTTAGAGGTTTATGAAATTTCTAATAACCAGCCTCACTCAGTGTTTGAAACTGGCATCAACAGTGTGACTTCCCAAAATTCTCAGTGTTGTTTTCCAGGGGGACAAAAGCAGCAAATTGAGATGTGTAGATCAAGTCATCTCTCCTTGCTTAGCATATTAGGATGCTTTCTGCCTACTCTCTGTGTCAGCAGATGTGTTTCTTTTCTGGTTGTGTGAATATGGCAGTTCCTGCAGCTCCTGCAAGGCCGGAAAGGTTATGGTCATGCTCTTCAGGATCACAGGCTTAAAGAAATCAGAGCTTTTATGTGCTGAGTAGAGGCTGTGGGGTACTGCAGAAAGTGTAAAGAAACCCTGAAACTGAAATGCTGCTCTAACATTACTGTCTATAGCAGAATATATATAATATTTTAGCAACTTTCTTGAAGAGCTTTCTCATATGTGAAAATAAATATTTATATGATTGCCTGTTTGTAACCGTAGTGATATTATTTGTTTTATGTTTCCTTTTTAGCTTACAGTGGGAATAGAAATAGTCATACCATGAAGTGATATCTGTATTGGGTGCTCTATGGTTAATAAGTAGATGTCAGAAAATGATACTGTGATTTCACTTGCAGTGGATGCTGTGGTCATGCAAACAGTGCTGTAAGTGTGAGTAATTTTTTTGTTGCTCATGAGGTGAAGAACATCTAAGTCTGGCACTGTTCCTTCTACCACTCTGAGCAAGGCCTTTACTAACAGTCTTTATGTACCTGTAAAAAGACCCAACTCAGCCTCTAGAGAATGTCTGAGAAAATTGCTTTGCAAGGGTCTTGGATGGTTTCAAGATTTACCACAAATCACTGAAGTGCTGAGTACTTAATGTTGTTGACAAACCTCTAGCATGTTTTAAGAATGAGTCTCCTCTGATTTTTTTTAATGTTTTTATGTTTTAAAGGTCATAGGGCAAAAAATGTAGATCCTGTTTTAGAGTTTATCGTATCTTAATTTCTGAAGGGGTAGGAGAGGAGCAAAAGAGAAATAGAGATTCTTTTTTTGGTGGTGTGGTTTTTTGGGAGTTTTGTTTTGTTTTGGGTGGGGGGAGGGTGGATTGGTTTTTGTTTTCTTGTGGTGAGGGTTTCACCTTCTGAACTACTACTTCTTACACAGTAAGATTTTGGCATCAGAGGGGAAGCAAACAGTACACCTGTTCTCACTATCTAGTTAAACAGTAAAATTTTCATTTCACCATTTCCCTTGAGGGGAAATGACCTGAAGGAAAATGAATGCAATAGCTGGGCTTGAATTAGGCTTGCTTTCTCTATTAGCATCTGTACCCTGGTGACATACTTACAGTGAATTTTAAAGGTGAATTTCTCACTGGGTTGCTCATTGGTGGGGAGTTCCTACATCCATATGAGAAGGCAGTGAGCTCTTCTGAGCCTAGAAGTGTTTCCTGGCCACTTCTGTGCCTTTTTATAATATGATCTTAAGTAAGTGTCTCTTAGGGGCATGTAGCAGCAGCTCTTGCACTGGGTTGGCTTCTTATCTCTTTTGCTCTTTTCCAGGAAGATGAAAAGGAGAGATGGGTTCTCTGTGTTGCTGCCTCATCCTCTGTCTTGCTGTCAAGATATTGTGTAATAACACAGTGATTAGGTTTGCATGGAGAAGAGGTGGCCATTTGTAAGGTCCTTTTTGCCGCTGCTCTCTGTTGTTTCTGTATGGCAAGCTAATCTGAGGAGCCCAACAAAAATTAAATTTAACTCTTTGTTATGTTAACTTGCTTAGGGAGGCTGGGAGGAGGACAGTTTTCAAGACCCTGTGAGTTATTTGTTGTGACTTTTTCCATTCTCAGCTGACACATGAGTCCTGGATCATCTTGAAATACCTGCCATNTTCCTCAAAATGAAATGGAAAAAAGATGTTTAAAAATGTGAAATTTATGCCTTTTAAAAAAGTTGCATTTATCATCACAAGCACAGATACTACATCTTCAAATGGGTGGAAAAATTGAGTACATTATGGACAGGCAAGATATAATGTACTTTTTTACCTCAGATGAACAATTTTGAAGCAATTATTTTCACATTTACTGTCTGGTCATTTTAAATTGAAATTACTTCAGTCTTCACATTCTAGTCAGATGGAAAGAAATAAATTCTCTTCTTTTAAGAAATATTTTCTTTATTTGCAAAGTAGACAGTGATTTCATCTTCCTAGCTTCTCCCCATTGTTACTTAAAACTATAATAAAGACACCACAAAGGTGATTTAGAGATCACAAAAGTATCCTTAAATGTCTTGTATGTTTGCCAGAGTGGAGGAAAAAATTACATTGCTTCAGTATATCATGACGATATCACTTCAGCCAGGGTACTGTGATGAGAAGATCACAATATCACAAAAAAGCTGGAATACGTAAAGTTAGAATAGACCACAGTGGGTCATCTGGTCCAACCTCCTGGCTCAAGGAGGGTCATCCTAGAGCACATTGCACAGGATTGTGTCCGGATGGTTTTTGACAAATGTCTTCAGTGAGGGAGACTCTACAACCTCTCAGCCATGTGCTCCAATCTTCCACTCCAAAATGAGTGTATGATGTAGTCACTGGTTGTGCTTGAAGTGCTGTTTTGTTTCGTTTCCTATGGTTTTGTTTGAGGTTTCTTTTTTCTAGGGCCTGACCTGGCCTTCTCTGTACCTTCTCATGCAACCTATTAGTTATTTATATTCTGTACTTTCTTTTTGGACAAGGCAGAGAGAGTTCTGTGACAGCAGAGCTGTGAACATATCCCATTGTGCTATCTGTGGAAGAAAAGAGTTCTTTTATAAAACACCTTTGTGTGTTTGTTTGAAACAGAAGTATAAAGGTGCCAGGCTCCTCAGACCAGCAGCATCTATGTTCCTAGGACCTCTGTGGCCTCAGCTGCTTCTCATCCAGCCTCTCTGGGCTGGAGTTCCTGTTGTGAGACACAGTCAGGACAGGGTTCCTGATCCTAGGAGCAAACAGCAAAACATGGGTTTGCAGCTGGNTGTTGCTGCCTCATCCTCTGTCTTGCTGTCAAGATATTGTGTAATAACACAGTGATTAGGTTTGCATGGAGAAGAGGTGGCCATTTGTAAGGTCCTTTTTGCCGCTGCTCTCTGTTGTTTCTGTATGGCAAGCTAATCTGAGGAGCCCAACAAAAATTAAATTTAACTCTTTGTTATGTTAACTTGCTTAGGGAGGCTGGGAGGAGGACAGTTTTCAAGACCCTGTGAGTTATTTGTTGTGACTTTTTCCATTCTCAGCTGACACATGAGTCCTGGATCATCTTGAAATACCTGCCATCCAATGCAGGTACTCATATGTGCTGTCCCAAATGTACTCGTTGTTTGCTGGGAAGAGTGCTCTCCTAATTCCTGCACTCTGTGGAGAATGGCTTGGTCTATAACAGTGTTGCTGTACACCCGTTTGTAACTGATACAGCCCATGAGGAATCTGGTGTGATCATGGTGAGCATAGATTGCTTATAGGGAATGCTTGGCCTAAAGTCCATGGATCCCTAAGTGTCAGGAAAGTGTGGATCTATACTCCGAAGATCAGGTCTATCACTCAAATAAATCCCTCATGTTAGAATGACTCTGTAGCACAACAGCTGAAGAAGGGAACAGAAGTTAAAATGAACATTGTTTGGCTGCCTGCCTACTAATGATGGAAGCTTTTGTAGTCCATAAATTAATTCTTAATGTTGTTTAAGTGAGGCTGGGGGTAAACAGGTGGCACTGTCAGGTGTCAGCAGTCAGTGCATGTGTAAACAAACAACTTTGTGCTTAAGTGACAAGGACTGGTAAGCACAACCTCTCCTTACTGATAAGGAAATACTCAGTAGTTCCTNACAGGGTTCCTGATCCTAGGAGCAAACAGCAAAACATGGGTTTGCAGCTGGGGCATCTCTGAAGGTTGCACTGACAGGAGTGGAGGGAGGGTTGGTGTAGCTGTGGGATAATCTCCAGGGTGAGCCAGGTAGAGGCTGGGACCTGAGGTGATGATTCATCTGGGAGCAGGACAGAGATTTTGGCTAGCCTGGGGTATGTGGTTGAATAAATAAGTGTGTCAGCAAGTTACTTGGAATGAAGGTGGGTTAAACTGTCTAAAAGTCAAGGTGGCAAAACCAGTGCATAACCACAATGTAGTTCAGCTTCCTTTTCTACAGACACTGCCTCTGCCTTGCCCTAGACAAGGAAATAAGCTGAAAGAATTGTTTTCAGTCAGTAAAATGAAAGTAATTACAAAAGTATAAGCCAAGTAGAAGAAATAAATCTGTAATGAAAGTAATGCCATATGAGAAGTTGAAGTTAATGGTTTTGCTGAGCTTAATGCTCAACCCAAGGCTGGCAATACTGAATCATCTGAGTGTTGGAAGACAAGAAACTTGATCAGTGGCTCAGATAAATACTTGACACTTTTAAGATAAATTAAACAGTTGAAACTTAAAGGTAGTCACTTTCCTCAACTGTTTAAGAGCTGTGTACCTGGTCGGTATAGCTGACATGTTTTATATAGACCTGACACCTGTGACATGGCAAGGTGGGGAGTTTATCTTAGCTTCTCAGGATCAGCTTCAATTTACTGGCCCCTTTCTTCTCTCTCCTTTTAGCTTTTCAGAATTTTAAAAGTCCAAAAGATAAAACTATCAGGAAATTGTTAACAACACACCAGTTTCTTAAAAGACAGCGTCAATTTTTAAAATTTACATTGAGATAATGACTTCCCCAGCTCTGTAAATACTTTTCCAGAGCAATACTCCTGCTAACATTTTTAACTAAAAGGAGGAAATATCTTAAATTTGGGGAGGGAGGGAGTGGAGACACAGCAAACAATGATCTTGAGCAATCCGTTTTCTTCTGCTGCCAGAGGCAGGAGTGTGTGTTTCCAGCCTTTTCCTGTTTTGATTTGACTGCTGGGTGGCCACAAACTCTGTTGAAAGAGGAAAACTGAATCAAGTCATNTGTTGAAAGAGGAAAACTGAATCAAGTCATTGAAGCTCTTTTGTGAGGAGCTTTTGTGCTCAGTAACCAAGTACAGTATAGGGGTGAATCATGGTATCTGTGGTAAATGGGACTTTGCTTTTAGTTTACACTTTCCCTTTTAATCTGATATGCTGCTGGCAATATCCTAGATTCCTGCTAGCACCTTCCCAAAGATTGCTTTTAAATCAGTCCTGAACTATTCAGGCGTCATGTTACATATATTTGTGGCACAGCTTTAGGCAGTTGTTTATTGGTTTGAAAGTGCTTTTTTTAAAGCCACAATGTGTTTTCTGTGATATTGGAAAGCATAAGGCTTGCTAAACTTGCCATAAAAAGAGGCTGTGAAGGTTCAGAATGGGGAAGTGCCTGGGATTTTTGCCTTCAGTTGGCTTTGGAGATGACCTGCTACAGGATGAGTTGAAACTCATTTAAACAAAGAAAGTACTAATAAGAATCTTGGGACAGGAATCCTGCCAGAATGTATTCACAGGTGTTGGCACCACAGTAGTGTCCTTTGCAGCCAGTTCTGACTGGTACAGTTTCTGAGCTACCTGCAACAGCTTTCAGTCAAAAGCAGTTTTTTGTAAGGCAGGTAACACTGGTTTTTTTTGCAGAGCTGGAGCTAGTCTCAGTTTAATGTGCAGGCACTGAAATTTCTGTACTGAACTGTCTACCATTTTTGCCTGTTTTAATCTGTTGGCTGAGAAAGCATTCTTTAGTGTTCTTCATTGTAGTAGTTTTAAATAACATTATTTATCTGAAGCCATAGAGTTTGATATACTGTACGATATAAACCTGTTAATTCTTATTTACATCTATATGCTTTAGTCAGAAGCCAAAGTGCTTGTCGCCTTTCTGTAATAAAGGTGTAGTAAAATCAGACATACTTAAAAGATTGCAGTTTGAAGGTTAATGTTTCAGGCTTGGTCTTGCAGTGCTCTTTGACTGTAAGCACACTGGAAATACAACTGAGCTGGAGTAAATTAAAGAGATGTCAAATAACCCAGGCCCTAAAACTGAGTTATAACTGTTAAACCATGCGTGCTCCTTGGAGTACTGACCCCAGGCTGTTTTTCATGGCAGTAGAAGTGCAAAGTGAATATATTTTGCTATAGATCATACCCTGATACAGCTTTAATCTGGGCAAACAATCACAGTTGTGCTGTTCTTCAGCATTTCATACAGCAGCTTGTTTTCTTTTGAGTTGGTTACATTTCCTGCTGCAATGTCAGTCTCCTGAACAGGGATGCCACTGTCTTTGGGGATCCCCCTGGGCCAGAAAATGAAACCTGTAATCTCATTGGCATTCAAATAAGTACAGCTTTGTGTTGCTGGAAAGTAAGGTCTCATAACCATGCGCTCCACAGCTAACAATTATAGCTCACCTTGTCTCACTTGACATTAACTATCAGTAGTTA
>VYZS01018120.1:0-16056 GCA_013400695.1 Neodrepanis coruscans
GGATTTGTCCTAATAGGTGAGATTTTCAAGAAATTCCAGTGACCTGTTGTTGTCAGGTAATAATATTTTTCTTTTTGATTGTTTAAACTGCTTTACCCCAGTACTGAAAGACAGGAGTCATCTTAAAAGACGTGTTAATGAGTTAGGAAATGCAGAAGAACCACACCCTGTGCTGATTTCAGTCATACAATGGATCTGTAGGTGATGAAGAACACAGATGGTGTCACACAACAAACCCTTGATGGAGCTGGCCTGCATTAAATGGATATAGATGGATATAGATCTTCAGGAAAAGACCAACAAAACCCTTGGCTTGTTATCCAGGAATCTTAAAAGCATCACTGCAGCATCCCTATATGCCCTTGGTACACAAGCACCTGTATCTGCAGAGAGGGGATTTCTCCCACAGGGCAGAAAAATATTGCAGAGGATGTCACAGACTGCCCAGGGCTCTGTAGGTGCAGCAGAAAGGGGAGGATCTCATTCCCCCTCAGCTCCCACTGCAAATCCCAGTGCTGGGGCTGGACTCTGCTGTGTCCCTGTTGGAGGGGAGTGTTTGCAGTGCTGTGAATTCATTTTAATGCCAGCACAGATTCCACACAAGCTCTCTGGGGAGAGTTTGCCACTCTCACTGTCACAGTGCAGTAAAAGGCAGGATATTTCTGTGTTCTGCACACTTGCTCTGAGGTGTGGCAGGAAGCACAAGGGCTTCAGTAGGTGCCTCCTTCCCAACCTCATGGAACTGCTCCTGGGGACAAAATACTGTCATTGCAACAGAGGGGTGATCCCACCAGGTTTTGCCACAGCAGGGTGTTCATAGCAAAATCAAATTATTTTCCTTTGATGACCTTTAATTCCAACCAGATCTGGTTCAGTCGCACTCAGAGGAGCAGAGAAATGGCCCTTAATCCCAGTTTGCCAAACCAAAATGTTTCATAGCAGCCGAGTGGATGTAGAGACAAACACTATTATTGTCACGCTGTTAAATTCTGCCTTTTATCTGATTATCCCAAATAGTTTATCAACGCTGGATGTTGCCCTCACAACACTGAACTATGCATCTTGTAAATAACTGAGATAACACAAAAGAATAGGAGCTTTTTAACAACTCTGTGCTTTTCAAACTGGAATAAATCGTGTATCACAGGGTGCAAAACCACTCCAGAAATGCCTCTTCTCCGCCAGTGCCTCTTCTTCGTGCAGATGATTTTGATTTAATGTCACTTATTGCTGAAGTCTATTAAACCAATTGTCTTAATCTCCCTTCTTCTGCCGTGCATTTGCTCGGTGCAGCAGCAGCATTAATAAAAATCCCTCTCCAAACACAGAGCAGCTGGAGCTGGGCAGGGTGACCCAGATGTGCAGCATTACCCCTGTTCTTTTTAGGAGAAATAAACAGTTTGGCTGGTCCCTCCGAGGAATTCCTGGTCCTGCTCCGCACTAAATCAGCCTCTTCCCATCCGGACTCCCCAGCCCACGAGGATGGGGAGACTTCTCTGGCCCTCCCCTTTTCCCCGTGTTCAGCCAGAGGTGATAATCCCCCCGGAATGCAGCATTTAGCACTTGTCAGGTATATGGTAATTGCTGCATTCCCGGGGGATTAAAGCCGTGGAATCTAATTACAGCGCAGGGAAACCTCCCTATAAGAGAGGAGCTGTGCTGTGCAGGAGAAGGGAAAGTGCACGGCGGGATAACGGGGAGCTCAGGGCAGGGCAGGTTTGTACCATGGAACCCTGGAATGCTTTGGGTTGGAAGAGTTCTTGAAGCTCATCCAGTGCCACCCCCTGCCCTGGGCAGGGACATCTCCCACTGTCCCAGGTGGCTCCAACCTGGCCTTGGACACTCCCAGGGATGGGGCAGCCACAGCTTCTCTGGGCACCCTGTGCCAGGGCCTCCCCACCCTCACAGCCAGGAATTCCTTCCCAATATCCCACCCAACCCTCCTCTCTGTCAGTATGAAAGACCCTGTAAATCAGGGCTTCATGTTAAGGCCCCAGAAAAGCTTGGATATGAAGGATGAAGCTGTTTGTCCCCAGTGAGGAACACAGATCCCCGCAGGCAGCAGCGGGATGAGGTGCAGAGGCAGCAGCAGGAGGGGCTTCACTCAAGTTTCCTGGAGCAGAAGCTCCTCCAGAGCAGAGTGTGCACCTCCCACATCCTCAGGCACCAGCAGCTGGGGCGAGGTCACCTCAGAGCCTCCCTGGAGCTGTTCCAGCTGGTCCTAATGGCTACAAAATTCTCGATTTCTCCTTAACTACCCCTGCCAGGATTGTTCTTATCTGCACTAGTGCTCATAACGACTCTGCATTGTGTTCAACCAAACTCCAGTTCGGTGCTAAATCCTCCTGGATGCCTTTACCCCTCCGTGCATTCAGGGAGGGCAGCACTTGAGGGTTCAAAACTTGACTTTATGGTGCAATCCCAACCTCACTGAAGTCACCCGGGGTTGGACAACTGACTCGTTGATCAAACCCATCTGTTAAATCATATCTGTTAAATATAACCCTGTCACTGACCCTCACAGGAGCCTAAAAACTCTTCTTAGGGATGATCTAAAGCAGCCTCAGTTGTTCCTGCTCTGTCACCTAAAAGCATTTTAGTTCCCTTTGCTTTGGCCGAGTGTGTTGCAGAGAGGGAAAGAAAAACTCACTGCAGAGGGGGAAAGAAAAATTCATTGTAGAGGGGGAAAGGATATTCAGATATGTACCAACGACTATGCTGATCTAGAGATGACAGCAGAAGAAAATGAAGGAGACAGGAAGAGGTTTGTTTATAAGAGCAGAGATCTCTCACACACAAAGTGAAGTGTGTTCTGTCAAGATACCGAGGGAGATTCTCGCTGTGTTTTGTTGAGATCAGAAAAGAGCAGATGCTCTGCAAACCCAGCTGTACGAGGTTTTTTTTTTTTGCCTCCATTTTCCAGTGGATAGTTATATTTGGAGAGTGAAAAAAAAAAAAGGTGTGTAACACCTTGATGTCCCAAGCCAAAGCCCTGTGCAGTGCTGTGTGTGCCTGTGCTGAGGAAAGGGCTCTGCCTTTGATTCCAGCAGCTCATCTTCTCAAAACATGAGTCTCCAGGAGATGAGTTTCTCCTCTGCTCAAATCTACACCTGCAGCCTCTGTAACTGCCAAAAACACACGTGGGGAGATTTTCAAGCGTTGCTGCATTATTTGCAGCTCACCACCAAGGCTGTGTTGCCAGACAACAGTGTTAGAAATAGTCACGGGATTGACTTGACAAAGCTTTAGGCTTTAAAAATACCACTTCACTTTATTTATTTGGGGTTTTTTTTTGAGACTTTGTGTATTATCAGTTCATATTTCCAGGCTTTTATTTTCATTCAGAAAGACTAAGAGAAACAAAGAACTGACTCCAAGAGAGGACTTACAGTTCTCATGGAAACACATGAGAACATTTCTGCCTCCCAGAACTGAATCTTTTTTAAAAAAAACACCAATATTATGAGGCTTAGTGACATTCCTGGAGTTGACACACTACACCAAACATCCCTTCTGTTGTCTTTGAATTATTATTTATAAAATAAAGAGATGTACAAAGAGTTCTGCAGTGAAAATATGTGTGAAATAACTGCAGCAAATATTGAAGATTCTGTACAAGAAAACCTGGGCTGAGAATTAGGAGCCCTGGCTCCATTCCTTGCTCAGCCACTGGATTCTTTGCATCTTCAGTTCCTCAAGTTGGCTTGTAACATTCAGGGAATGAATCCTCTGAAATTACTGGGTGGAGATCATATACCTGTGTGGAGTATTAATCTCTATTATTAGTGCTATGACTAAGGAACATGAATAATTTGAATTTGGAAACACAACTGGCCAGTCTGTATATGGTCTCTTACAGACATTTCTCCAGCAAGGAAATTATTTCTAATATGCCACTGATTTATTTTCTCATTTGGGCTAAATTATACCTGATCAAAAATAAATAGGGAATATTAATTCCTCCTATGCCTTCTGGAAATGTTGAGTGTTCCAGTCTCAGTAATTACAGTTAAACATTAGTCCCAAGGAAACATTCAGATGAGAAATGGACAGATCAAATCATTCTTTATTCATTTATCCATAAATCACTGACCCTGGCACACCTCCCAGCTAAAGAGGTGTTATTTGACATAACACAAATTCTCTAAAATTATTTTACATTGCTCCCTCCACTTGCTGCAATTTCCTTTGATTTTTCTTCACACAAAAATCATTTGGATTTCCTTCACAGGCTTGTGTATGTGGAGGAGAACATTTTGAGATGCACTCGTGTCCTTTTGTGGTTCCTTGTTTAATGTTTTATCTTCTGCATTTCCCTGTGGCAGAGAACAGTCATTTTAGACAAGAGGACGTGTGGGGAACAAACAAAAAAAGGAGAGTGTTACAAGCCCATCTCCAGCAGTCCACAGCTGACAAATGACATTGCAGTCACCTAAATTTCCTCTGCTATTGCACTAAATGTTTGCATGTTATTTAAGAGCTGTTGCATTGGGCTCCAGAAGTGGCTGCACTGAAAAATTCACTGTAACACTTTTGAAGAACTCATTAAGTTGGCTCACCTTTAATTTCATCTTTGCTCGGGGTTTGACTGAGTGTAAAACAACCAGGGAGGAGCTGAAGAGGTTTTTTTATGTCTCCAGGAACCTGCACATTTTGTTCACTGCTTCAAATGTATTGTGAGGGATTTTAATCTTCAGTAACTTCATTAATATCTTCACTCTTTTTTTTTCCCAGTATCTGCACACCCATTAAAAGTAGAAGAGATTTAAAAACAAAAAAGAGGGCACAGCACATTCTGAGAAACGCTCACATGACCTTTCAGAAAACTTCTGTCCAAGCATCCTCTTTTCTCAGTTCACTCCTGAGCTCTTTGCTTTGTGTTTGGTCTTGGTTTTGATTTCATTTTTGAGTCCTTCCATTTCTGCAACAACAGCAGCAGAGCCCAGGAGGGCAAAATACCTGAATCCCACCCAGATCAATGCTGATTATAAACTGTCTGAGGAAATTGGTGTGTTAATTTAGTGGCTGCAGCTGCAGGAGCCTCTGTACCTGGAAAGCACAGAGTGAATCTCCAGGAGATGATCCAGAAATACCCTGGGATTCAACCTTTCCCTGCAGAGCTGCTTTTGTGCAGGTCAGAGCTGAGAGTGTTCAGGGCATCTCAGGAGTCATTTCCTCCTTGCTCTATTTTTAGAGGAAGAAGAACTTTTATTTCTTGGGCCTGTGATGTGTTAATAAGCACTAGATCATTCTCCCCCTTTTTTCTGCTTTAACTGAAGCAGAAATCTGATATCTGATTACAGGTAGCTGGAGAGTGTGACCCAGAATTGTGAGTCCTGCAGGAGTGTGAGTCCTGCCTCATTCCCTCCCTGGGAATAGGGAGTCAATTCCTGATGAATATTGGGAACACAGAGAGATGAAATTCCCAACTGCCCCCACACATAACAGGAACTCACCACTATGAAATGAGCAGTTTGCTCCTGAGCTCAGGGTTTGCTGGGAATGCAGAAGGTAAAACACAGCAAACCTCGGGGTATTCCCTCCTTTCCATTAAAAAGATAAAGGCACATGGGAACCACCTTCAGATTTGCAATGCAAGATGTGATTTCTCTTTGTGGGGCTGTGAGGTGAGTGGCCATCACCTCTTTAAACCTTGAAGCCAAGCACTGACACATCCCCACGTGGTTTGTCCAGCAATTTCTCTGGAGATTTTAATGTGGAGCAAAGAAAAGCACATGGACAAGCCAAGGGAAGGTGCTGTGGGTCTCTTGTCCTGCACTGGGGGGGTTGGACCAGGTTAAAAAATACCCAAATGTGCCCCCAGAGACACAGGAATGCAGGTGATGGAGCTCTGCACACACAGGATTATCTGCCCTTCAAAGGGAGAACTCCACTGGGGGAGCAAGAAATGATTCCAGGGGCTGCAGGAGCTTTGCTGGTGGTGAGAGCAGTGGCTGGGCTGGAGATGGGGGTTATTTTTGGAAGCACCACAGTGATGCTGCATTTCTGGGGGGTTCTGTTGCTCTCCTGGAGAGCTCACCAACTTCTTCATCTCATCAGGAAATGGGAACAAAGGAGACACTATTGCCAAATCATTCCTTACTCTTGCCAAACTCTGGGACTTCTTTTTTTTTCTTTTTTTTTTTTTCCTTGCTTGAAACTGTATTCAGAAATAGTTTTCAATGTAAATGGAGTGGAGGAGACAGGAGGCAAGAGGGAAGAATTGTTTTATTTGTCAGATTTGACAGGGGCCATGTAATGGAAGAAAACAAACACATTGCTGGACACTCCTTATAAACCCCACATTTTAGTGAATTAATTTCCTGCCATATAACAATTGTGAGGCTAAAAAACATATTTAATAGATTTTTTTTCCCCCTCTAAAAAACCCCCCTCAGCTATTCCTCCATTCTTCCTAATCACTGTGTGGAAGTGCTTTGCTGGGAATACATTATCTCCATTTGCAGCCCTGCAAACTTGTATTTGTGATGATAAATCTGCTGAGACATTGGCTCAGTTCTGAGCACAATGCACGGGGAGCTGGACAATATTTCATGGACTGCTTTCCATCTACATTCAGACAATATCATCCTTCTGTTCCTCACACTGAAAACGTTTCACAAATGTTCAGATTGTACCTGAAAATGAAGCTCATGGAAACAGTGAAGCTGAAAACAGAGACGAAAAAAAAATATGTGTACACTGAGCTTTAGTTACGTATTTTTTTTTTAAACAGTATCCTAATGACATTATAATTTAATGTTTAATATTTTTAACTTCCCAATGGTATTCTCCCAACAATTAGCAGGCAGAGCAGTGGGTTTTCCCAGCTGGAATTGTCCTGGCTGAGGTGTCCCGGTGCCGAGCAGGTACCGCACTTTAATTAGTCCCCCAGTGGGAAGTTTGCAATCAGGTGTCGAAGCAGTTTCAGTTACAGTGTTGTGGTGAATCATTTCCTTCTGATGCTTGCGGTGATCAATCATGTGGGGCCCTCTCCTCCATTCTCGCATCGCCTTTAAGACAAAAGACGTTCACAAAGAAAAAAAAAAACCCAACAAAATATTCTCCATCTGTGCACCCAGCGTGTATCTCGCCTCGCTTTGATTATTTGCAAACCACAAGGTTACACAAACATTCTCCTCTTTCAGATTTACATATTAGTCTGAAACGGGCTTTATAAGGAAATGGCCTAGAAAAAAATATCAGCGTCTAAACTAAAAACAAAGAGAAAAAAACACACATTTTTGAAATGCTGCTTTGTTTTGTTGTTGATTTTTGATTTAATTGCTGGGATTCTTTTCTGAGCATTCCTTATCTAACCAATCTAACACTCAGGAACATATCCTGCTTTTCCAGAGGCAGCTTGTAAACTGCATAACACATTCAAAAAAAGAAATAAATCTAAATACTTTCTTTTTTTGAAATAAACGGCCACACAGGCCTGGACTTGTGTGACCGGGCACCTTTCAGTGCAGGAAGAATTTTCACCTGCAGGTATTTGGGTGGATTGCTTTGGATTCAGGAATGTTCCCCAGTTTGGGTGGAAAGTTGGTCACCAGCTTCAATGTGGTGCTGGGGAGGAGGGAAAAGGGATTCCTTGGATCGTAGGAGCACAAAAATCCGTGCAAAGGACGTGGTGAGCCGGGGCAATTAGAGCAGCCAAAGCCCGGCTTTAATAGAGACAATAATTGTGCGATGATGGAGACCTTGGGCTCGCACAGGTTTCAGTGGGAATTAAGGATCGTCGAGGTGGCGAAACCAACAGTATTTGCATAAAAATGCACATGGGAAAAGGAGAACATCAGCTGGAGAATAATATTCCAAACCTGTTTCAATCTTTTCAGCTGAGGGTTGTGCTAGAAATGGAACAAACATGCACTTCCAAACCTACACTTTTTTTCCCCCCCCTTTACCTGATGGTAATATATTTATGGAAAACAATTTTTAACTTTCCCCCATTGTTCCCAGATCTGTACCCTGGGGTCTGGGAAGATTATTAACTGGGAGGACTGCTGCCTTTCCATCGCTACTTATAATTATCAAACGCTTAAATGAATCAAGAATAAGGAACGTGACCTTGTCACCCTGACTCATGAGTGATTGTCAAGCGAGGGATCCCAGCAGGTCACAGGCTGAAGTCTTCATTTATTTTTCCATTTTAGCACGAGCTAAAGATGCAAACGCGGTTCTCCCAACGATCTGCACGTTGGGACATTTATAAAACCCCAAACTGATGCCCTAAACCCGTGTGCCAGGGAAGGGAGAGCCAGGGAAATGCCAAGCCAAGCCCGTTGACTTCAGTGGAGCTTTTGCCATGAAGGATTGCGGGCTCAGATTGCCGGGAGATACAAAGGGAGATACAGGGAGTGCTGGGGGTGGGGGAAGCTGCTGGGGAAGATCTAATTAAAGTTGCGGCCGGAGTTCCAAACCATCACCTCTGCTGGAAATGGCAACGTCTCCGCTCTGTCTCCATTCCCAACAATACGGATCCTTCCCCAGAGCCAGGGCTGGGGGATGGGAGCATTTGCATTTTGGGGAAGAGCTGGGGGGATATGGCTCGGGGAGAGCACAGAACTGCGATTCTGTCACTGTCCCTGCTACAGGATTTTGGAAGGGCTGGATCGATAGAGCATTGGCTGCCCTTGCCACACACAACAGGTCAAAAAGGAATCTGTCAGCATTTCTGCAGCTTGGGAAATGATACAGGGCACTGAAGAATCGTCACCTTTGATTTATAAAGCTGATTAGGTGTAGGTGGGTTGATTTCTCTTGAATCATAAAGATATATTTAAAACAATTCATGGTTTAAAAGCCCCCAAAAATTCTATAAGTGAGGTAGAGAAATACTCAGGCCATCTGAATTCTTCTCAGCTTTTGGAGATATCTGCCCTCAATTTCTTTTAACACCAGGCTTTAGTCTTGCTTCCCCCTTGCCTATTGACAAGAGATGCAAAGGAAGTGCCATGAAACAGTTTTAATTCAGCATTTAAGATTCTAGGAATTCATTACAATTTAAGTCTTGGGGCAACAGATATTTTCCCTACAGACTTCTTGCTTTTTTTTGCACTAACTCTTTTCTATTGTTTTGCATGATGTTGTATTCATAGTGCTTGAGTTCGTTTATTTCATTGTGATTCATTTTATTTGCAAACTGGCTTAATTGTTGTACTAACAAGTATTTCAGTTCAAGCCGCCACCCTTAGAGCAGACTCGAAAAATATTACAGCCTGGTGTGTCCTGTTGTGTTGTAAATTAAGTGGCTCCTGGAAACTTAAGGAGCAGTTTCAGGGACTTTTTTTTTTTTTTTTTTTTTTTAAATCATGGATTTTTCCCGATCACCTTTGGCTTGCAAACAACGAGAGAGTCACAGATGAGGGTGGAATATTCCATTTAATTAGGATTCCTTTGTTTCATTTTTATAAAGATCTTGGATGAAGTTTTTCTGCATCTGACTGCCATGGCCCAAAGTGTGCTCTCAGCCTCTCTCAAGGAAAACAGCCTGGCTGGGACTTCCTGAATATCGTGGGATGAAAGGGATGCAGAAAGCAAGACAATGGATGGGGGGGAAATGGAGCTGAGTCCTTAATGGAAATTTCTCATATTGCCCCTTGGGATTCTGCTTTGGGATGACAGGTATTGTGTCCAGAGCCACGAGTCAATATATTCCTCACAGCCAGTGGCTCCCTAATCCACTGAGCCCTTCCTTGGCTGATGTGGAGCCCATCCATTCCTGTCTGGGATTTCCTGGCTGTGTAATGGCACGTGCAAGAAATGGGGAATAACCCTGATGTGTCCAGGATGCAGCAAAGCTGCTGTGTGGGGATCAGCCATGCCCAATATACCCCACATTTCTGGGGAAGATCCACTGCACAGATAT
The DNA here is from genome assembly GCA_013400695.1 of Neodrepanis coruscans. Lineage (NCBI taxonomy): Eukaryota > Metazoa > Chordata > Aves > Passeriformes > Philepittidae > Neodrepanis > Neodrepanis coruscans. Next base: position 9,878 of record VYZS01018120.1, read on the forward strand.
GGAAATTTGGGATGTGTGAAAATTCACTGCTGCACAGAAATTCTAATTGTGCTGCCCTTTTAGCCAGAAATCCTGGGTGAAAAGCAGATCCAGCCCTCAGAGATCTCTTGAGCAAAGAAGAAAATGACAAACAAAAATATGTTCTGTGTCTTGGTGAACAAAAAAACCCAAGGTTTGCATGCAAATATCTAAAGCCAGAATAGCCTTTGCTAATCCCAGGGTATTGCATCTTCCCATTCTGCTTCTCCTTTGGCTAATTAGTGACAGATCCTGGATTTGGCTCATTAGCTGTCACATGGCTGTTGGAGGATACCCTGAAAGGTTTGATACACTTGGATCAGTGCCTGTGTCCAGTTCTTGTGTCTTGGGGCAAATCCTGTGCCTTTCCAAGCCTCAGTTTTTCCTTCTCCAAAATGGGTTTGATGGTGACTGTCACTGTTTGTAAAGTGCTTGTACCAGGACACGCCAGTGCTTCTCTTGCTGCTGTGGCCCTCTGTGACTTTTAATTAAATTGTGGGTGCTTTCAGCAAGACTGGTGCCACCTCTGCAGACACTCCCTCCTACACAATTCGTGTTTTAAAAGCCCTGTGCAACTCCCATTACCTCTGACCCATTCCAGACATGAAAGTCGAGGACATTCACACAGTGCACGACCTTCTCTGGGCCGGTTTCAAAACGGGATCTCACCAGAGCTGCCTTCAAAAAGTCCTTTTCCTCCCTTTAAAAACCATCAGGGAGAAACAAAGGCGGTTCAGATGACAAATATTTCTCAGATGATAATTTAAATCAATGAAAATATTTCTAAACCTAAATAGTAGGTGAGTTTAGTGAGCCTGCTGGCTGCTTTTTATATTAAATACAAGGCTTACTCTTGCTACAAATCCATTCTCATTCCCTGTGTGCCTTCTTGTTCCAAGCAGTTAACACAGTTATGAACCTGTAAAAAGGATTAGTGACTTCACTGCCCGAGAAAAAGAATTCTTTCTCCCTTTATTTTGATTTTTCAAAGCTGAAACAAAGGGAAGGCTGTGCTCCATCGAGGAGATGCACTGCTCCAGGCTGACAGCTGGAGCACTGGATATGGGATGGCAGTTCTTGATTTGTCAGCATGTTGCTAAGGGTAGGGAAACTGAGAGCACAGGAAAATGCCTGTTGAGATATTCTGGTCTCTCACTCCATCCCTCCTCTCTCTGTATTCACTGCAACTTCCCCAAAGGAAAGCAAATCCTCTTGGCCAACGCAGAAAGGCACATCTTGCCTTCCCTTTCTTTGTGCAAAGTACCAGAGCGAGGGGCAGGGGCAAAAAGGAGGGTCCAGAGCAGCCTGAAAGGAGCAGCAAAGCTCCGGGGAGGGTGGGAAGTGCTTGGGTGGGATCCCAGCAGGATGCAGCTCCTCAGCTCCAGGTAGGAAATGCAAAGGACACAGAGTCCCGGCCAGTTCTTCCCACCTCCCTCAGTGTCTGCACAGGTAAAAGCAAATTAAATTCTGCTCAATTAGCTGCTTCCATGAGCAATTAGCTGGTTTACATCCTCAAATTAAACTAATTGCGTGCCTAGAGGAGCCATCCGGCCTCACACACATCCTAATTTCTCTGGAAAATGCCCCTTTTTGGGGGTCTGTCCCCCAGCTGTATAAAACAACCCCATTCACTGTGACCTTGCAGTGTCTGCTGAGGGTGTTTGTCTCCATCCCACAGAGGACATAGCATCACCACTTCCCAGGAATTTCGGTGTGTTACAGGCTCTCCCTCACCTCTCAGCCCCACAGAGACACAAACTCTGCTGCTCCTGTGGCAGCAGCAGGAAGTGGCAGCAGGAAGCGTTTTTTGGGTTTTTTTTTTTTGCAGCTCAGGGTCTGTGGTGTCACCAGAAGTCCTTGATAAAGCTCTGGTCGCATCTGTTGGGCAAGGATTTTGTCAGCACCAAAAGCTGTTTGAGGAGACCTGGTTGGGGGACAGGTTGACAATCTCACCAATGGTACCAAATATTCTGCTTTCCCAATCACAGGAACGAGCTGTTTTCTCCCAAACTGCTTCTATAAACTTAATTATTATAAACTCTGGCAAAACACTGTGATATTAAAAAGCCCCATATAAGGTTTTCTCCTGTTGAAGCTGCAGTGACACAACCTCGGATGAAGAAACTGAAAGGGGTTTATATTTCAGTGCTACTTTGTTATTTCATGTCTGATGGTTTAATTTCTGCATTTGCTTCCTCAGAACAAGCCACCTTCCTCTTTGTCTGCTGGCAGTAGGTTAAGCCTCAAGTGTCCGGGGTTGTGTGTGTTGCTGCCTTGTTTGAAAACAGGCTTTTGGACTCTATTAAAAAATACAATTATGCTAATTAAAAACCCAAAATCCTCTTAAAAACTTCCAAATGAAGACAGAGCTAATTTCTTTTGAGGAGGCCAAAAAAAAAAAATAGTTATACAGGAAATAATGTAACAATGGCAAAAATGAGGCAAAATCTGATGATTTACTTTGAATAATATCCTGGCACAAACAGCCTGCAGGAAGATATTACTGTGTCCCACAGACAATACTTCCATTGTAGCACCACACCAACGCTGAATTTTGAATTTCCACATGTGAGGGGAACTCTGGCTTGTTGATGGACACATTTTGGGGGGGGGGGCTGTGCCCTGTCCTGCAGCCCCTACCCATCACCCCAGCACTGAACAGCAGGTTGAGAGTCCAAACTCCCCTCAAGCACTGAAAATGCTGCTGGAAATTATAATTGTGGCTCCATTAAAGGCAGGGCTGGGATGTTGCTGTGCCAGCCTTCACCTTCCATCATCCTCCTCCTCCTCCTGCACACCTGATTTCCTGCAGGGCAGGGAAGGAACAAGCAGGAGCTGAGCTTTCTCCTCCGTGTGCTCTAATTTGGCAGCTCTGGCTGATCCTCACTGGCTCCTCAGAGCTGTCTGGGTGTGAATATTGGCAGAATTTCCCCTGGGGAACTGTCTGGGACACTCTGGCAGAGCCAACGCTGCAGTTGTGAAACAGGGGCTGCGCTTTGGGCTCGGTTTCCAAAGTTTCCAGAGTGTCCAAAGTTACTTGAAAGCTTCTTAAACTTGGGGAGTGAAGGGTTTTGTGCTCCCCTCAGGTAGGACAGAGGTGGGAAGTGTCCAGCACCTGTTTGCTCAGCACCCACCGTGTCCTCCCACACTGGTAAGAACTTTCTTTTTGCAGGAAGAGGGAAGCAGAAAAATATAAATCAAATAAACATCAGAAATGCAAGGCCAGGGCTCAGGTTACCAGCCAGTGCTGAAAAGGGAGAATGTGTTTGGAAGTAAATGATATCTCCTTGTGGTGTTGGGAGGGGAATTCTCAGTTCTCTCTGTGTGTGAGAAACATGTGAAGCAACTCTGTCCCCCAGGTCAAGGAATTGTCCTTCCCATTAACTGGCACTGGAAAACCGGGGAGCTGTGGCACATCCCCTGCCTTTGTCCACTGTCATGCTAATCCCTGGCTGGAAACAATTCCTTGTCCCTCTTTTAGCACCTTTCAAATGCACATTTGTGACACAGCAGCTTCTGCTGCATTCAGAACTCAGGTTTTCCTGCCTGCATTTGTGCTCCAGAGGAGGAAGTGCTGCTCAAAGTACAATGGGAAGAAACAAACGATGATAACAAAGAGCCAAGCTCAGGGAATTCTTTCTGTTGGCAGATTAGGAAGAAGGGGAAAAAAAGAACATTGCAAGCCTGCAAGAATGGTAATTCCGTGTCAGGGTTGATCAATATTAGGTTTCTATTTATAGCACCCCTGTCATTGGGAGGCTGTGTGGTGTTTATAAATTAATAAACACATGTACAAGAATCCCATCATCCATTATTAATCCATCAGCCCTCTCAGTTTATGAGAGATAATTATTATTTTTAACACCGTGAAAGTTGGCAAAAGAATTATAAAGTAACTTTTTTTTTTTAAATCCTCTTCTCTCTGTCCTTTAATTCAGGGAATTAAGTGTTGTTTTAACACTAAGCCCAGTGTAAGGACACACTCTAAGGTAAATACTTTTGTCAAACTGTGGCTCAAAAAACCAAAATTAACAGACCTGGTCACATTGTTCTGGGGATTACACGTGACAGAGTCTGGGTAAACTTACATAAAAACCTTTATCAAATAAATACTTCCTCAACTCTGAATTAATGTGCACAGATGACTTCAGACTCTCTGCTTTTTAAGGCAGCGAATTTTGCTTCCTTGCCCACGGGTCAGTTCTTAAGGATGTGCCTTCAGATCACAATAACCAGGAGCAGTAACTCCTGAAAGGCAGCTTTGGACTCTGAATACACTTGGAATGTGCCACAGGAAGTCAAGGAATAAACCTAGAGATGCCTCCTTCAGTCTGGAAACGTTCTGCTCAGAGATCCTGTTGCAGATGTCACTGCTACAGCTGAAATTTCCATTTCATCTGAGAGCAAGACAAAGGGGAGGCAAACTTCTATAACTGAAGGCAAAATAGAAAATGACCCCAAAAGGAGAAGTGGGAAAAAGGTGACATTTGAGTCACACCTACAGCACAAGTGTCAGAACTGAAACGTGGCTGCAAAACTTTGCTTTTTCTGCCCCAGAACTCCAAGATCTTACAGAGCTCACAGGAGTTTTTCAACTTCTTTTGTTCCAAGCGGGGCCTGAGCTCAGCAGCAGAGGGAGGGAAGTTGTGTTAACAAGTACAGAATTTAGGCCTGTCATCCTGGCAAAACAATATCTTTAGGTTTCAGTTTTAGAACCAGTTCAGTGCACACCTACCTCTGCATGTGAACAGTCAGCACAGGGTTGGGCTTTTAATATTAGACTTGCTCTTAATTGAGGAACGGTGTCAGGTGCTAATTAGCATGAGGGAACGTGCTTTTATTTTGTCATGTGCAAGCAACAGAAAGAAGCAGTTTATAAACTGAGAGGGAAAAGACTGGAAGCTCAAACTGATCAAGGAAAGGGAGAGGATTAACAGCCAGTCTCTAGATGCAAATCTTGATCTTCAGAGCCAAAGCCATGTGATAGTGGGAAAAGGACAATTTGGAAAGGTCCAACAAGAGTTTCAGGCCTGTGGTGCTGATAACTGAGCCCTTGTGGGTGACTTCATCAGCCTGCTTTGTTTATCTGCCCGAGCAGCCCATTTTTGATATAATTTGTATTTCACCAGTGCTTTTCCCTTCACAGACGTGAAGCCTGTTCAGTTTTCAGCCCTGAGGAAGGGCTTGGGTGCCTGAAAGCTCTTCTCTCTCTCCAGCCACATCTAATAAAAACTCCTCCATGCAAATCTTTATTCTCTTTCTAGCAACAAAGCTGCTGTTATTGCTGTTGGGAGAGACACCATCAGACAACTACGGTGTGCTTGAATAAATAACAGTCGGATCCCAGGGATCTTTCACCCTCCCACTTACAAGAAAAGAGAACAATCACGTCGTGCCATCATCTCGAAAAGGATCCATTTGCAGAACAAAGTACGGGAACAAAAGTGTAGCTTGAGTAAAATGGGCCAAAAAAAATAAAAAGCGATGTATTTTCTTGGAGAAATCTATGAAGAAGCTCCTGTTTGCACGGATTTTCCTGTGCTGTGTGCACTGCCATCAGTAAAAAGAAGAGGCACGTCATGCTTCGAGTCTGTTAAAGTTCATACACCGCGAAAACAAAACAAAATCAAGGTCAGCTAGAAAATCTTTAATAGCCGCGCTGTCACCGTGCCTCGCAGGGTTGGAAATCTCGGAGTTCACACAGGCAGGATGTATAAAACAGCGAGAGAAACCCCCTGCGACTCCTTTAGCACTAGAAAAATAAACTGCGCTGCGTTAAATACGTTGCTGAGCATCAAAACAGCGACGAAGAGCGTGGAAATATCTACGGGGGCACTTTCCAAGAAGGTCTAGAATGCCAAGGAGGGGAGAGCTGGGGGGCAAGGCAGTGGATTTTGGGATGCAACACGGCCCCAAGGCAAGGGCCAGGCTCATTGCTGGGGGCAGGGCAGCCCGGCCTGGATTATCTGATGTCGCAAGAACTCGCCGCTTTCTCGTCTGTGTCTTCATTTAGGAAACGTGATCATGTGAGTCGGTCAAATCTGAGCCCGAGTCGAACGAGCGCAGGCGTTTCCTGTAAACACCGAGCGAGAGCCGAGCCCGGGATCTGCCCCACTCCAAGAACTGCTGAAAGAAGTAATTTGTGCAAAGGGGAAATTCAG